>VXAU01004951.1:753890-956471 GCA_013399695.1 Formicarius rufipectus
TTTTTTTTTTTTTGAGACTTGGAGATATCTGTGCAATACGAGCCTGAACAGCTATTGTATTGAGATATTGCATGAACTGCAACACATGGATGTATGAGTAGCTCCCGGGCTTGCCTGTCCTTTGTGCTGACTGGTTGCAGAAATGATTGTATCAATGTGCCCACATGCACAGGGTTTTGTTTGGCACTACCCAGAGCAGATATTGCAAGGTGCTGAATACTCTTTGGGACACAAGGCAGCAGACTACCTGTAAGCAGCAAAGAATTTTCCCTTCAGATAGCTTTGTTTCTCTCATCAGAGAGACACAGAGGAGTCTTCCTCTACTGCTCCTGTGGTCTGCATACAGCTCTTGGCAGAGGTACATCAGGGTGGTATAGATTCAGGTTCTTGTTCAAATGGAAGTGGTTGCTAGTGATGCATGGCATGCCCAGCTTCTCAGAAAAACAGATTACCAAATATTTTAACAACTGCTGCACTAAACATTTGCTACAGGGCAAGTTTGAAGCAAACATTAGAAGTGTCTAAATCTGTACATGTGTTTTCATAGAATTTGCCCTGCTCCCCACACCAGCAACTTCAGGTCAGCAGGTGAGTAACCAAGTAAGCACATGGAAAAGAAACAATGCCTTTTCTTCTGCTTTTGCCATAGATGACTTTGGCCTTCTGCCTGTCCCTCTGAAACATTGTCAGCATTCTCACAACACCTCTACCTATGTTTAGAGATTTTGTGCCTACTTGCAAACCATCTATTTCCTACAAAGTGCTTCTGGATTGCAGATGCAAGTGGAAGAGGAAAAAAAAAGCCTCTGTAGAGATGTTCAAGGAGCAGGTAGCAGCTGTGGGAGACATTTCCATTCCAAAAGGTTTAGCAATATGTCTTCTATTTGAATTTTCTCCTAATTTCTATCCTCAGAGGAAAGAAACAAAGAAAAAATTAAAAACAAAGGACTCAGTGGCTTTCTTAGCCACATACTTTCAGCATGGCTATAATGCAAGTCACTGTTTCTGTTTCTTGCCTATATAGGGTGATAGTAATGCTCTTTCCCTCAGAAGGATTTTTTAAGGCACATATAAATAAGATTTTGGAAAGGAGAAATAATGCTGTGATAGGTATATAAGCTATAAAAGCATCTAGGATTATGTATGGTAATTAAAGCATATGAAAAAAATGTCTCACAGTGATGTAGTGATGCATGTCACATGCTTTCCTTTTTTTCTTTTAAAACAGCCTAAATTTACAAAGAGCTTGTCTGTATTGATTTTGAGAGAAATTAAAAGGCCCTTCATAGTCTATTGACAAATCACTCTCTGGATTTGTTTACTCTTGAACTCTAAAAGGAAAAATTAAAAAAAAAAAAAAAACTAAAGCTTTAGCAGTGACTGGACATTGTATCTTAAATCTCTTGCTTTTGATGGCCCACTATGTTTGCAGAAGTTTATAATGTCTTAAAGTTGTACTTTAAACTAATTTCTGGTCCAAGATATCAGGAGAGTCTGGAGAATGAGGGGGAGTTTCTTTTTCTTACTTTTTAACTAGTATTTTAGACATAATGCATGCATTTTTAAGGGTTACGTGGACCCCAGTGATCCGTATTATATTGTATGGAGTTGCAGTGGCTATTTTCCTTATCACTGAAAATTACAGGTGGTTGTGAATGTTCCATGGGAATGATTTTCTGGGAAAAGACTTTTCAGAAAATTGAATCTTTCTTTTGGGAAATCAAAACGAAAGACTTCATTTTATTGTCAGTTCAACCTAAATCATAAAACTTAATTTTATAGAAGTGAACCAAATGTTTTATTTTGACTCAGTTCAATACATGTTTAATTTCAACTTTTCAGTTTGTTGAGGGACCAAAATAAATGTTGAAATGTCAATATTTTTCACTGGATGGAATATTACCCAGCTGTACTCCAAGTGTAGTTGAAGAATTCTTCTTTGGGTGTCATAGACCAAATCTCCTAATTCTGAGGCTGTTTTTGGTATATGCTGCTTTTGCTGAGTGGTGAAGGAGGCAAGTTGATCTAACAGTCACTTCCTTAGTCAGTTTTAAATCAAAAGGGGGTGACTTAAACCTGTGACATTTAAAGCATAGCATCTTTAAGCAGCACCTTAAAGCTCAAGCCTGTACTGTGTGATTTAAAATCTGTTTTTCACAGCCAAAACTGTATTAGAATCAGTTTCTAAATTTTGCCCTGGAGTTGCTGGCAGGGAAGGGTGGCCCATGCTAAGCTGGTCCAAGTGGCCGTCTATGCCAGGCATTTCTCTATTTCTGCTACCAGTGGCTCAACCCCGTAGGCTTGTGCACTCAGTATAACATGTAATTGCTCATCATTGTAAGCAAGGAAAAAGGCCAGTGGCCATCAGCATCAAAGCTGAAACAAAACTCAGCTGGGCAGTATAAGGAGGACTACCAGTTAGGAAGGCAGAAGGGGCTATAAAACTGAACTGGTTCCCAAGCCAACTTGAAAATCAGTGCACCCTATTCCATATTGCTGCTGTCCTCTCTCTCTTAGGAGCAGTGCTGTGCTCCTGCCTGCTCATGGTATATAATCTACGGTCCTGACCCCAAATGTGGGGCCAGACCATCTGTTTTCACAAGCACGAAAACGAGTCTTTTAAATGTGTCACCAATAATTTCAAGTGCTTAAATAGCATCTTATTTAACATAGCTTCTAAAAGTTGTTTGCAATCCTTCCAAGTCAGCTTCCTTATATTTCTCTATGGGGAGTGTGTGTGACTGGTGTTTCTGAGCCCTTCTGCTGTTCTCTCTAGCATGTCAAGCCACGGAGCCTGTCATCGTTTGGTGAAGAGGGAGTGAAGAAGCAGCTCTCCCCTGTGCTGCTCCCCCAGCCATTACCGCCTCATTAAAAGCATTTACTTCTTATTAATGCAACGTGGGCAGTGTCTGAGCAGTAGCTGTGAGGGAAGCTAGGAAAACAGAGGCTCACATGTTTGAACTGAGAGCAACCTGCAGGAGGGAAAATACCCTCTACCTCAAATGTTGTCTTAAAACATGGAAGTCAAAGTGTTATTAAACAAATGTATCTGCTTCAATAGGGTGTCAAGGGTGATGGCCTCTTCCTTTTTCTTTGTGATTGTCCTAAAAGTAGATGTTTGATCAAGATCATATACTTTGGCAGGGGAAATCGAACATTAACCCCCACTCTCCTCCTCCCGCCCCCAAAAGCAAAGGTCCCTTTAATCAACTGCTCGAGTGCTGTACCAATTACCTCCCTACAGGGTGACCTTTTTATCTCATAATGGCATTTTGGAATCCAGTCCCCCTAACCACACTGGGAGTGTATGCATGTCACATTTCCAATTCTCTCTCTTTTTCTCCCCGCTGTTGTTGGCACTCAATACGGACTAATATATTCATGACCTAATTAGAGTAATTCTTGCATAATAACGACCTCCCTGGGGGAAACTTTTTTGGGTGATTTTTGCATGTGAGTGTCTGTGCATGCTCACACTGTTCAGACACATTAACTGGAACGAGTGTTTCTTAATTTTTAAGTGTTTCTCTGGTTATTAAAAGTATTTTTATGTCATTGAAAATGGAAATGATGAAACAGGAGACCCCAGAGGAGGCAGAGACTGTTTAAATTTTCTGCTCTTAATTTCTTCTGTTACAGGGAAGCTTGTGTCCTGTCTTCTGAATGTCCAAGACAGCATCATGCTGCCTTGCCATTATTAGATCTCAGTGCTTTCAAGGTTTCATCTCATCCTTGGCAACTTCATCCTTATCCTCTGTCACTCAGCTTCTTTTTCTCATGTCCTCATTTGACCTTCAGTTTTCAACTGAATCCTTCGTTTGCTGCAGTGGTCACTTACTTGACCTATCTTCACACAAGGGGTGTGCTCTCTCCCTTTGTCAGTGACATCTCAGTCCAAATCTGTGTGATCTGCTGTAGTTGATGCCCATCTTTGCAAACTGTCTCAGCCTGTCATGACCCTTACTGCTTCACTGCCTGACTTTCAGTTTTCTCTCACTTTGCAGTTTCCACTTTCTTCTCTTCAGCTTGTACTGCTCATGTTTCCTGGAATCCAACTTTCACTCCCAGCCCTCTCTTCTTGAACTCCAGTTCTTCCTTCTCTTTCAGTCTTTGCTGTTTCTTAGCTATTGTTTTCTCTTTCCAGTTTTCTAAAGAATGCAAGTGCATCCCTTTCTGGCAGAGACCATACCAGTGTTTCATTGGTATAAATAAAGGAGGTCTATCAACCTAGATGGTGTAAGTGGAGATTTGCACCAGCAGGACAAGTTTATTTTCATAAACATATTAATCATATTTTCTCTAAACTGCTGTTTAAAGAACATTAAGTGATAGCATTTGGAGCACTTACTTGCTCTAAAATGACATTACAGAATGGGATTGCTGAAATTTTTATTTAATTTGTTTTCTGTTTTCCTATGTGTTTATTTTAGTTGCAGTAAATAGTTCACTGGGGGTTTATGTCAATAAGGAAGACAAACTTTCCATAGTCAAATGTTTTCTAGTTTTGAAATAGCTCCTTGTGCCTTGATGCATTCCTTGTTCTTCCAATCCTGGGCTCGCCATTCTCAATGTTGCTGGCTTTGTCCTTTTGTCCTGTATCACTTCCTTTGATTCCAGGTTTATCCTTTTTACATGCAGATCCCGAAACCTTGCAAAGGCATCCTATTATTGACTTGAGCATATCACTGTTTAAAAGCTAGGATGACCTGTTCCTGGACCTGCAGATCCATCTCCTGCTTCTGTTGTAGTCCTTTTCCCATGCCTAACTCTGCCAACTTGCATCATACCTGGCTGACAGCATTCCTTATAGTTTCCACTGTGGGTTCACATGCCAGCAGAGGATGGAGAATTAAATTATCATAACCCAAAGCCATTATTATCAAAATCTTGTTTTTTAAGAAAAGGCTGCAGGACGGTATTTGTCCTTATTAGAAAGCCTTATGAAATGTTCCTCAATGTTGTCCACAGTAATACAATATTTTGGGGGGACAGATGGAAGATACATTATTAAAAACTGGGGCATTCATAAGCTTGCTTCATATCCTGGCATCCTTGTGTTTTAATGCTGGTTCTTGCATTGCTTTCTCGCATGCCTAGGCCTTAGCATGTACAAGGGAAACATGTACATGATAAATGAGAACCCTGCAAATGCAGTTGAAAAATTGCCATAATCTCTTTAAAGCCATAGTTCAAATGCATCTCGGATTTCATCGTCTTGACGTGAAGATTCAAGCTAGGCACATGGATTGTCTATTAATACCTACAGGTTTGGGCTAATGGGCTTAGCAGTGAGTAAGCAGGTACAGATGTCAAGACTCTTCAAGCTGCTTGATTAGTGTATAAAACTGAAGGTGCTGCTGGAACAGGTGGGCTTGGGATGGAAGACAAAAAAGGGGGTGTGGATAGGTTTGAGGTCCTTCTGAATATTTTCACAGCAGTTCTGCCCAGTGCTCCATCTGTGCTTGTGTGCAGCACATGGAAGGGATAGCATATCCCTTTCAGATCACTGGAGGAAGGGGAATTTTGAGGATTGTGATAAGTGCTGCACATGGGGTAATTCATAACCAGAAAAGGCTGTAAGTGTCCCATGGGACAGTGTGCCAAATACCTTTGGTAACCTTTTTGATCTTCCTTCTGCTGTTCTTTGTCTAGTTTCCTTCAGTCAGGCAAAGTTAAACTGTTATTTTCCCTTTTCTTTCCTATGCAACAGTGATCTGAGAAGGAGCATCTCCTGAGCTAAAATAGAAGAGCAGTGGGATAGAAGTTTAAACACAGACAGACCACTGTGTGCAAATGGGAAATGGCTAGAGAAATAGAAAACACATATTTTTATTCTTTGCCATATCAAACCTATATTCCTAGCTTTCCAGAAGTTACATAGGGCCTGAAACTTTTATTCACATTTTCTTCAGAGATTCAGTAAAGAACACCAAAATGGTCATTGAACTCTGACCACTTGAATTCTTGCATTTAGGTTTTTCAAAGCTGACTTTCTTATGATGTTATTGCTACATGCTGCTTCTGTCACCCACTCCTTTAGAAATCAATCTGGTGGCACTTCCTAAGAGCTTGACCAGGAAATCAAGAAATCTTGCAACAGCATGACAGCAGCAAATACAAGTATACAGGGTGTCTTTGAACTGGAAGCAAGATCAGGTTTTTGTAGTGGCATTTCTGAAGACCTTCGATTAAATAGTGTTGCCATCCCTTTCTCTTGGCCTTATTTTGTCCCTAAGCAGGGAATAATGCAGGGGTTTCTGATCTAAGTTTCTGATGGGTGTTTGGTTGCAGGACATTACTCTTCATGTGAGTTGTTGTTGCAGGATCCCAACTCTGCTGCTCTTATGTGCTCTGCATCTGCTGGAGTGAGGGCATTTCTTCATTCATTCTTCTTATTCCCCTTTCCTACAAAGATGGCTCTGGTGACAAAGTTGAACATATATTAGGAATAAGGAGCTTTGGTTTTGCTTGACTTTATCATTTAAAGAATTCAAGTGACTCAGGATGCACAAACTAGGTTTTCCAAAGAATTTACTTTAGAAGTGCAAGACTTGAACAACAGATTTAAACAACAATGAGAAATGCAAGTTGCCACCTACTGGTTCCTTGACACCAGGTGAATCTTCTTGCTGTACCCAAATAGAATAAATCTGGAATAGAAAGGGAAGTGACACTTGAGAGTACTTGAGAATCTGGAACTCTCAAAAGCAGGAAAAGAGAGTAACAAACAACACAAAGCAAAGCAAACAAACAAAAAAAAAAGGCAGAAAAAACTGTGTTGGGCTGAATAGAGAAAATAATTAAATTCAACATCCTCTCTCAACTTTCTAAGACTGCCCACAGTATGGTGCTAAGACAAAATGAAAATATCCCTTGCTAATTCCATACTTCCTAAAAATTTTGACACAAGTAAAGACCTAAAGGTAGAGAAAGCTTGTTTCCCCTTTTTTATAAGATTTCCACAGATACATAATTAATTCTTGTATCATCTGTTCTGCTCTGACTATATCACTTTAGGTCCAACTGTTTCATCCTCTTGAGGATTTCTAAGGGAGCAAAACCTCAGCCAGAAACAACTGGGTTTTATTCCTTTGTCTCATGTCACCTCTTTTCTTGATTAACTGCAACAAGTATCTGGGGGAGAAAGGAGTCTGTGGCTGCTGGCTAATCTGGTTCAAGAGGTTTCTTTAACAGCTAGATCAATAACAGCTTCTTCCAGATGCCCGTTTCCTTGATTGATCTGATTGACTTTTTCCCTTTTCATCATCCTTTTTTCTCTTGGCACTTCATCTATGAATGACCCTCCCCCTCTCCAGATGCCACTGCATATTAACTGCTGCCTGGCCATTATAGGGCTTTTGTCCATTCCTAGACCCAGGACCCTTATGTAGGAAAACAGACAAATTCTCATTAAATAGCTTTTTCTGAGCAAGGCAGTGGACCGCTTGGTCCCAATCTTTCTTGTAGGAACTAAGACTCACCTGAGAAGGAGGGCAGGTCAGTAGCTCACTTGGTCATGCAGAGCCAGCACAGACCTAGCAAGATTTATTAATCTGGACTCTGCCACCTATTTTGCTTATAAGAGCCATGTGGCTCCCTGCTCTGCTGCCAGCACTTTCATCTCACCTCTTGTACGTGCAGAAGAACCTTCTTTGGATGCTGACCAAAGAGTAAAATATGCAGGGCCCCCATCCTGTCATTATCCTTGATAAAATATGTTGTGTAAACATCTGTACCCTTTTCTCATCACAAAGAGGAGTGACCATAAAGATCTCATGTACCTGTAAGAGCACTGAATCACTCACATTACAGTGCTCCCTGGTTTATGAGATTGCATACGAGAGCTGGATCCTCCACGCACCAATTTTCACACTTCAAAAGCCCCAGCAATTGGTTCCATCTCACCTTTCAGCAAGAGTGAATTTTTTCATTGGAAAAATGAAAACATTTTTTATTGGAAAATTGTTTTCAATTAACATTTTTTTCATTGCAAAGTGCCTTTTACTCTTGCAATGTTAAAATGAAATGTTGTTTTATCATTTCTGAATCAAGAAACTGCAGAAACACCTTGGTTTCATCTACATGCAATGCTTCCAATTCTCTAAACCAAATGTTTACAAGTGTATTAAAGTTTTATTTCATAGGAAATGTCAAAGTAGTTTGGCTTTGTTCTGACTTAGAATGAAATAAAATCTTGATGTTGCTTTCAGTATGGAGGAAACAAAAAAAAAACCCAACAAAAAAACAACCAACCAAAAAACAACAACCACCAAAAAAAACTGTCAGCAGGAAAATCTCCAGATCTGTAACCTCCTTTAGGAAAACTGGTGTTTTTTTCTATGTTGAGATTTCCCCCATAGTACACACACCTCTGCTGGTCATGAAAACAGGAGACTTAGCAGGACATGGGGCTGCCAAGTTTCCCTATAACGAAATATTGTCTAAATCTTTTTTGTATGCAGAATACTGGGAATTGGTCTGCCAGTACATCAGGTAGTTGGAGCTCCACTCTACCAAAATTAGGCATGATTGAGATACAAAATAAGCAAAGCTCAGCAGAGTCATAAATTACCAGACAGAGGTGCTTATTGGCTTTTGGCAAACTACCAGCATTTCTTCATACAGGGTTATGAAGGTTCCTTTTGAGTTCACTAAGGAATCACCAGTCAGTCATCAGGCCTGAGACCTTTGTGCATCCGTTCCATTGTTTTGATTACTCTGGGAGCAGAGACACATGCACAAACACCCGTATCCAGTGATCCAACCTAAAAGCATTCCAAACCAAAAAGGATTTTGAAAAGAAATTGCCTCTGTATTTCCAGATTCATGAGTCTTCAAGGAGCACCTTTTGAGATAAACTTAATTAAGCAAGTCATTCTATTAATCAGTTCTAATTACTCATGCAAATCACAAGTGCTCTGGTCTGTGGTTAAGTGAAACCTGATTTGATCCCAAGTGCAGCCAGGCTCAGTAAGTCCAGTGGGTATTTTCAAGAACATGCCTTTACTGATCTTCCTGCCTCTTTCCAAATAGAGTAATCTTCTGGAGACTGTAGTGTGAATTGATTAGTTGTCATGGGACAAAATCCTATTACCCTAAACACTGGGAAAAAGGGATGGAGAGCCAAGTATGGAGGACAGGAACTCTTTCTCTCCATCCATTTGGTACATATGTGTGTGCCTGTGCACAGGAGATCAAGACTATTAGCACATGACAGGGAAGGAAGATAAACTATGTGTATGAAATCTTTTCTAAGTCAAAAGAGCCGTCTACCCTTTTCAAAGCAGAGAACTGTAGTGACTGTTTCCTGGGAACCAGGGAGCCAAATTTGTCAAAGGGACATGACTCAGTAGGGCAGGATCCTGTGTGACTCTGGGCCCAAATATGCCATTCTCCGCCTTATTCTCACTGTGTAAGACAGATGTGAATAACTTAGTATTAGCCCAGCAGTGAGTGGGGACAGCAGAGGTAAATGAGTGATTGCTGGCTTCACCTTGATTGATTTGCGTAACACAGTGATGTTGGTTAAAGGGCTATGAACATGTTTTTTTTCTTTTCCTTGCCTTTAAAGTGTCAGCAGCATAAATATTCATTAGCATAAGAGTAGTGTTCACATTTCAAAAAGGATCCTATTTCAGAGTCTCAGCTGTGAGACCTAGGCTTTGATTGCATCAGAGTAGAGAAACTCCTTTTGCTTGGCCTGGGATTTCCCCCATACCCAGCCATTGTCATTTTGAGAGAACTGCATTCACAATACCCCAGTGGAGCTCAGGGCCCTATCCATACAAGCTTCAAGGCAGAGCACACTGCTTCCAGCAGCCTGAATGCGTCATCCCTAAACTGAGCTCCATGGAGCTCAGCCACTCGCTGAAGAATGCCACGATTGTGGGTTCATTATGATTATTAATATATTTGCACGCATGCATGCCAACCCTGCACACACACATCCCTGTGCATTCTCCCGCCCTTTCTCACTTGCTTGCATGACTGGCAAAATGAGCTACAAGCAGATAAAAATTGAAACACAGAAGAGAACAAATTACAACATGTTCAATTATCTTTTTCGAAATCATTCTTCATCTCTGCTCTACTCTGTGCCTGGTGATGTTCCCTTTGCAATCTGACAAGGGCATTTTTTTCTTCTCCCTTGTTTTATCCCCTCTCTTGGGTGGCAGGGTGGACACAGAGGGAGAACATGGGTAGAAGTCCTGTAGCAGGGCTAAACAATTCAGGCTGTGTTAACCAGAGATCCAAAGGACCAGCACTGCTCAACAGCCTGAGTAAGGAGTTCTCTTTCTGATAATTATAAATGTGTTTGGGTTTTTTTTTTTTTGGTGTTGCATGCAAATATTACAGTGACAAACAATAATTCCCTCCCCAGTGCTTTCTTGCCAGGGAGAGGCAGGCAGAGGTAGCTTTGTCTTGTTTACTTCCTTGCTGTTGTACTGCGCACTGACACCCACCACCAGCTTGCTGCTGGCCTCACCCAGGGCTTTGCTAATTAATGGGCTCCATCTCCTGGTTCCTTGCACCAGCCCAGTGAGATAAGAAGAACTGGAGACCCCAGGTAGCCCTGACTGCCTCCAGTTTTTGTACTTATTTCAAAGGTTATGGATTTGTTGCTTCATTTCTGATTCCTTTGAGTAGGGAACTTAGCATTGCTTCTGGATTGACAGCACTGAGATGAAGTTTTTCTGCCTGGTTACTGGAGGGATGCTCCTTCCACATCCCTGAAGACTAGCACAAAGGGATCACCTTTTGTGTTGAGAGGAGGTTTTGTTCTTTATGGTCTATTTAGCTCTTAGCCTCTCTACTGAGAAACTGTCAGTGAATATAGAGTCAAGTGCAGTAGTAATAGTTTTAATAATGTGGATACCTGTCTGTAGTAAAACAAGATTACAGCAAGACATTTTATGCCATTCACATGTAAGATATGAATGACTTTTGGTGATGCCAGCAAGTATTGCATTAGAGGCCTGAACAATAAATGCAACAAATTGCCCATTAAAATTGGGAGAAATTTCTTCAAGTAATGAAACATATTTAAACGTGTGTGTTATAAAGGTGAAATGGTCGAGCAGCTTCCAAGTCATATTATGTCTGGTAAAGAGCCTGATCAGCTTAAATCTGGAAAGGAATGTTTTGTGGTTTAAAGTAAAAGCAGCTTTTTCTATATATTTTTTTTTAATAATTGTTAGTACCAGTATGGTAGAGTTAATGGGATGTCATTGTACAGATAAGAAGAGACTGGAGGAGAAGGACTGTAAGCAACCCAAAGCACTTGTATTGCAAATACCTAGATAAGACTAAGGATGGCAAAAAGCAATTGTTTTCATCCCTGTTTGTGGAAGGACTTTCTTGCCCACAGTTGCTCAAAGACCTGCAAGGGGAACTGGGAACTTAGCCCATCTTTTGGGAATCTTAGCTCAATATTTAGCTCTAAAATAATACTTTCTTTTAGTTTTCATCTATGTCCATGTTTCAGGAGAAGACTTCAATCTGACACACGTCATCCTCAGTTATTCTAGCAGATACAAAGATATTCTTAAACTATCACTCCAAAAATCCAAATAAAAGAGCAGTGCATTGATGCTGAAAACTTAATGACAAAGAAGTTACATTGTTACAACTCTGCAAACATTAAACCCCTGACAAAAAAAATCAGAGAAAGTAAGAATATCCATTTGTATTATCTCCAGTTAATATATGGGAAAATAGGGACATAATAGGGCTGTTATTTAACCAGCATCACACACTAAAACAGGGATAACTTTTTAAAGAATTATATATTATCAAATAAAACATCATAGTTTAAGCCAATAAAGTGAAAAATGCAGACAATCATGGTATTACATAAATGACAGTTGAAGTGTTCCAAACTGAGCTGCAGGGACTTGCATGTTTTGAGTAGCAATTCAAAATACTTTTAGCAAGAGGCCACAAAAATGGAGTCCTTAAATCACTAGCCATTTTTGCAAATGTAGACCTAGGGTTTTTAAAATTCACTTTTAATAATTTAAAGTGTCATCTAGGGACATAACATTTGGGTTTAAATTTATGGAACCAATTGAATGTGTGATATAAATCTATATCTTTCAGCAGTTACTCCAGGAGTGAATCTTCAAGAGATTTTTATCTTGATAGTGGCCCTTTAAAAGAAAAGGAACAGTAAAGTAGTGAATTGAAACAACTCAGCATCTCTCTTGTGTTTGTCTTTGATAAACACTGCAATTTATTTAAAGCACATGGAAGGGCAAAAAAATATGGCAAAGTTAAATCCCAACAAATTGTTTTATATTTACAAATGAATTAGATTATTTGCATTTGTTGTGTTTTTGAGTTTCTTTGAAACTGCAAATTAATGAGAAAAAATTATTTCCAAATCTTATTTTACTTAAAGGCGAGTTTAGCGAAGGCAATTTGCATGTAAATCAACATTTACCTGACGCATGCAATTTCCACAGTTAGATAAACCATAACATGAAACAGATGAAAGACATGGGAACTGTATAAAAATTCTTTGAAAGATAATAGGCGGCAGTTTGCAATAAATATTCATTAAGTGAGAGGGTGCCCTGTTCTCTCTCTATGCTGCTCTCCCTACAGCACTCACCTCTTTCCTACAGCCTCCTTGTTGCATGTCTTTGCTCTCCTATTTCCTCCTTATTTAATCTGTCTCCTTTCTTGCACTGTAGCGTAGGTCACTTTCATTATGGGATGTTCTGAGCATTTTCCACCATCAGTCTGCATTTGTGTAATTTACGATGCAGACCAGAAAGGAGACATGAAAAATCATCAGGGAGGCAAGAGCTATTCCCAAGCTAGGAATCAGCAACCCTTGGCAAAAAAAGCAGTTGCTGGGAGCAGGGGGCAGTAGGCTACTAGGAGGGGGAGGGCAGATGTGGCTCTGCTGTGACTTACCTGCCAACTGTTCCTTACAAACAATGCCTGCAAGCCAGGCTGGATGCATATTCTGCCACTACTTCACTACAGCTTAGGGAAGGTTGGGATGTAGGACAGGTGATGATGATGGGCAAGAAACAGAAAGCTGGGTGACCACTTAGGTTTCCCTATCCTTATTTTGTGAAAAGCTCTTTCACCAGAGGTTTAGTCCTTAACCCTGAGGCAGCAACTGTTTCAATTGGCTGATCCAATCATGTAAAGCCCTGAGCAAACTTTTTAGGGTACAACTGTGAATAAAACGATGTCTGGAAGAAGTACAAGCCAGATGAAACCACATGCCAAGGCCTGTGTGCATCTATAGTGTTGATCGCCCCTTTGATGGTTCTCATGTACACAGGTAGCATCAGAGATATTGTCAGAGTCTTTAGAAGTCTTTCTTCTGGGAGTGATTGAACATGTTCATTATTTTGGCCAAATATCTCATACTTCAACTGAGGCAGACCAGACAGTTGCCTCACTAAGAATATGGCTGATGTTCTAAAACCTGCAGTTTTAAAAACAACTGGTATGTGACCAGATCCAAGATCTATGCTATGTTCCACATAGCAGTGATTTCACCCTGCTTTTTATTCTGTGTATCTTCTGTTACCATTATCACTGTGGTGTTTGATCGCATGCCTAGAGAGCCATCTAAAGCTGTGATGCACGGCCGGATTGTGGACTGGCAATATGCTATGGAATTATAATAGCAGGAGGTTTGCAACATATCTGTGAGGGCTGTGTTCCCACTCCCCAAAATAAGCTATTTTCTCAAATAACTGATCTAATGTTTGATAGGTAATATGCTGCTCATGTGCTGCATAGGAGGATTTCTACATGAGCAATGAGCAAGCATGTGCTTGCTCAGGTGGCTATGGCAGAGCAGACCTTTAGGACAGACCTTGTTGAAGCCCGTCACTTTTCACTGGTGGGCTCATAGGACCCTGATGTTCTCACTGTTGAAGTGCACATCCCATCGCTTTGTTGATTGTGTAAGTCGTCTGTCATCTTCCTTTCCTAAACTTCATCTCATTCCATCCTGCCAGCCTGCCAGACCCCAGCTAGGGCACGCCTCTGCAGCTTAGTCAGTCCTTGGGAACAGTCGTCATCTTTCCTGTTGCTGCTTCCTGTGCCTGTATTGTAAGGCTCTGTGACCATTTTCAGATACAGAGCCAACTCAATTCGCTCACGCTCTGTATTTACATTTAATATCCCTTAAATGATTAAAGCAAACATTCGTAATTAAATGTTAACGTGCTGTAAGTATCTGCAGCCAGTGTACTGTCCACCCCTCTAATCTCATATATGTGGACATAGCACCTGGACTTAAGGAGAAAATTACTTTTTGAAACTTTGATGGAGAAAGCATGAATAGCTTATCTAGTCATTCCCACTAAGTTTACTCTTTGCCCTTGGGAAGATCATCGTGCTGCTGGGTGTTCAGTGCTGTAGGATGGCAGTCTGTATGTGCTCAGGGCCTCATATGGCTGGCACAGCACAGGACAGATTCAAGCCTGTAGAGAATGTGCAGTTGAAGAAAAGAAGCAGAGCACACCATTATACAAATGGGAATTAGATGTGCATTGAAGTAGTTTTGTATCTATATATGTGTATGTGTTTGTGTACATATACATATATATGCCATTAAAGCAACAGTAGCAGGTTAGATTATATGCATTTCTCAATTTGCTTTTTATTCCAATTTAACAGTGAAGTTTTGCTGATTTCCTGTTTCCCTCCAGAAAATGTTCTTCCCCACCCTGTTAGACTGTGCCAACACCCTTTCTGTGGTGTTTCACTGCTTACTGCAACACCCATTGCTGTAGTCAACAGAATTCCTGAGGAAGGTGTTTCCACAGTTTGACTCCCTCTGCTGACTATTTCTGCAACACCAACATGAACAGAGTTTAAAAGGTGGTGAGATTTGCTGTGGTGCCAGGATATTCCTTGGGCAGTGCTGTACCTGTAATACAGCTGTGTGTAACCCCTGCAATCACCTTTCCTGTATCCCCAGACCCGTATTTTTCCACTTTGCTTTCAGTCAGATTCATTTTCTAAAATATTTTTAGAAGTTTCTTGTGTTGTGAGATGTTTCAGAGACATCTTTTGTTTTGAGGTCAGTGCAGTATTTCAAAGGTGTGCTCCAGGTTCTTGCTTTCTTTTACGGTAACTTTATTCTTTCATAATTTTTTGATTTTTCAGTGTTTAAGGTCAGTCTCCTGGAAATGGTTTTCTTTTTATGCAGACAAAACAGATGAGTTTAAATTACATTTTAAGTCCAGTATAATTTTCTCTCTAGAAGTTCCCTGTGCATCATATTTTGTCTCATTCCAGTTATGTCAGTGTTCAATATTTGAAAAGATGTGGGACAGCTACCTGCATCTTGGCTACTGAGAACATCTTAACTTGTTTAGGATCTGAAACAGGAGACTGTGTCCTCACATGGTTTAGTTACAGAGTGGCTCCAGTGGACTTTCCAGTCTCAATCCCTCATTTTGCAGATCCTAAAGCACTGAAGTATCAGCCATAAAAATGCTTACAAGCAATTTCCAGATTGAACAGTTATTGAGGGAAGGCAAGGTGGCAACAGAAGTACTTTTTTGCTGCCAGGAAGGCAGCTTCTTAGGTGTGCTCCCTATATTGAGATTGTCATCTAAATCTTTTGTCGTTATGCTGAAGATGATGATAATTTTCTTTCCTTGATGGCACAGTGTAGTGGCTTGCATTCTACTCACCTAAGAGCTCCAGAGACATCAAAAAAGGTTTCCTGAATTTGTTCAAGGTTACTCTTTGTGGTGCTCTACATTTTACTGAAAGAACTGTTAGTGTTCATCAAGATAGAGAAAAACATCTCTCTCTATAGTCCCTTGGATGTGTCAGTCATCAGTGTTGTAGACATACCTGAATAAATCATGGCACTTACAAGTGGCTGACCCCACAGAGCAGGTGACAACTTACTCCAGCTATTAAATATGAAATAACAAACTGAATACTCAGTACTTTGTAAAATGCTTTTTTTAGTTGGCAAAGGCTGTGGTTTCACAGCTGATGGTTCAGATTCTTAATCCCAGCTCTCCAGATGTCAGTGTCCATGTAGACAAAAAAACGGATGTAGCTCCCCAGCTAAAGAGAAATGAGCTTGACAAAGAATGAAAGCTGTGCTTCTTGGGTGCCAAACACGGTTTGCTCAGCTTCCCTGGGGTAACACTTAGTTCATGGTGTGCTAGAAATATTGTATTCATTGGTACTGAAAGGCTCTTTGCTGGAACTTGTTCCAGACTGTTTCTGGAAGGGTGAGCAAGTCCCCTCATGGCTTTGTTTTAGAAGGCTTACATGGCAAATGTTCAAGTCACCTTCATTCATGTCAAGTTCCTGTAGGAGAAAAAACCAGTATGAAATAGAAGCTACAGGTACAGCTTTTGGTTAAGATGGTGTTGTCAGGTCCTTGAAGCACAAATACCAAGTATGTCTTCAAAGTTCTGAATTCTCCTGGGGACCATGCTCTATATTCCACTACAGCAGTCTTGCTTTTTTAAAGCCAGTCCTCTGGTACTTAGTAATCTGAAGGAAATAAAAGATCCTTTCAAGCAGAGATTAAAAATAAAGCTCACGGTTGATGGCACATGTGATAATTTTTCCCTGCCTCAGTTCTCCATCTGTAAAATGAGGTGATAGGTTTGTGAGGATAAAGGCTTTGCACTGTTATGTAGCATTCACACCCTGAGATGACAGAGTTGTAAGCAAGCAAGTAAAATGCTCCTGATTAGAAGTCAAAGTTTCACATTGAATCCCATGTTCTTTTCTGCTGTTGAGCATTCAGTTGATTAAAGTTAACAATTTGCATGCTGCTGTCAAGTTTTGATTAATGTAAAAATATTTACTTGCACAAGGAAGTAGAGTTCAAAAGCAATGGCATTTCATGTATTTTAGATCAGCCAGTTAGGATACAGTAGCTGTGCTATGTGACTCAGGTGAATATTGCAAATCACTCTGTAGTTAACCTGAGGTTTAATGCCACTAGCTCAAGAAAGGCACAGGGGCTACTTTTAAGCTACACTGGAGAAAAACACTACTTCCAACTCATTTGAAGAGGTCACATTCAAGGCACAGAAATGAAATTAGGGAGTGTGGGTTAAGGAAATGAGTAAATGACCTTAGTTATTTTATCCAAAGGTCATATGGCTCTTTCTGATAAATCCAAAGAGAAACAGAAGTCCCTGTCTTTTTCTGTGCAGTTTACAAACCAGTGCAACTGATAAGAATGTTTCCCTTTGTGTGGTTCATCCAATACAAGAAAATAGAACCCTTAGAGTTGTTATTTATACAACATATTAAATACACTTTTACTGCATTTCATAAATTTCCAATTTTCACAATAGCTGATATTGTTCAAAGTCCCACCTTAGACATCCTGTGACTATGGTATAATCACAGGTTTCTTATGTTTGAATGGAAAATATCCTTTTTCTTTTTGAAGATCTAAAAATTACTTGAAAGCGTGATTCATAAAGGCTCAAAGCCTAAATTTCAAATTAGAAATTCAACACACATATTTTTAAATCTTACAGTCTTTAAGCCAATCTTGGGATTATTTTTTTAGGCTTAGCTCATTATTTTTGACATTATTTTTGTTTGGGGATGGTGATTCTCTAGCTGAACATTTCAGGATTGCCTGGTTCTATTGTGCCTGTTAATCTTTGTTCATGTGTGCAACAGTAGTTGAAGTAAAGGTTGTGGTGGTGACATTCATGTTACTATTGAACTTCTGATATTTCTTCACTGGGACATCATATCTTTTTTTAAAACTGATTTAAATTAAATGCTTAGGGTGTCTGTACCTGTAGAATATTCATACTATCTTTTAGATTGTTCTGGGATTGGGAAGCACAGCCAAGGGGCAAATATTAACATATCTTTGAACCTTATGAACCTCCTGAGAAATGTTATAGCACTAACATTCAATATCTACCAAATTATTGAGAATTATATGACATCTATCAGTCACTTTGATGTTCATGGGACCTGAGCAGTCTGTATCTGACTCACCTCTTGTCTTGTGACTGGTCTACCCTTGTGCAAAGTGATTCTCTCTTTCAAGCCTTCCTTGCTGATTGCAGCACATCTCTTTTTTTTTTTTTTTCATGAATATGTTTCCGTGCCACTTTTATTCCCTCTCACAAAGTTGTTTCAGCCTAGACTGCCTCTGGTCTTTTGCCTGTTTTCTTCTCCAGCTAACAATGATGCAATGCATGCTGGACAGAGGAGCCCCATCATTATGATTGGCTCGTCACCTGTACGGTGTGTTCCTGCCTTCTGTATTTGCAGCCCTTATGCACTCCATTGGGATGAATTAGCTGGTTCCTTTTCCTTATTGCCAGTGCTGTGTTACCAGCACTATAAAGCAGCCTGCATGTTGCACAGCCAGCTACCTTGAGATGAGTGCAACACTGATGTCTTGGTTATTTTGCTACCTGCCCTCTCACTCTTGCTTGTGGTGTGCAGCAAATTTTATTTTAGCTTAAGCCAGTCACTAGTTCTGTAGTATTTGCAGAAGGAGATGTTTTATTTATTGTAGGAAATATATATCCCCACCCATGTGACACTGTAATTTTTCTTCAGTGGAGAGACCCTTGGTAATATAGTAGTGGGAGTCACAAAAGATTTTTTTTTTACCTACTTGAGATTTATTTAAATTTTCATATTTCATTTTGAGAACAATTCAGCTGATTAAAATCCATAATATTTTCAGTTACAAAAGTTTTGACAGCATAAATCTAGTTTTTGCATTTTCTTATATCATTAAACTGTTCTACTCTATGCTAATGCTTAGTAAAGAGGGTTATTAGCAGTGAGGGTGAACCTTAAAAGGATTGGAGGTTTGATTCATCTATGAAGCACCGACAAATGTGGATTAATTATTCAAATCTAATCCAAACCTCTCGAGTCTGCAAAATTGGGCTGGAAGTCTCAAGAGAACAGGTTAGCTTGTGGGATTTCCGGTGCTGCCTGCCTAGTTTTCTGATGAGTCTACGTAACCAGTAAAACCTTTTAATGTACCACTTTTCTAAATTATGTGTATATTTTAGAGTCAGCATAAATATAATGCAGCTGATGCCTAAGGTTTTCAGCATGGGTGAGAAATATCACAGTTTTGCCTTTGTTTTGGGTACAGTACTAGCACTGCCATGGGATAGAGGGTCAGGGCTTAAAAAGGCAGGGAAGAGGCTGCTAAGATCACTGCCTTTTGAAAGTGATTTCCACAGCCATGTTTCTTTCATTGGAAAGAGGTGCAAATTGCCCCAAATATTGTGGGATTATTTTAAAGTTTTTTTTTAATGTTGTGTGTGACTCTGCTGTGAAATGGTTAGCATTTATTTAGCCTGACAAAAAGCTTTGAGTTTCCTAAAGCTCACCATTTAAAACTGTGTACCTACTTAATATTTGATCCTAAATCTGCTTTCAGTTAAGTCCCCTGATGATTAGATGTTCTAGGACTGTAAGAAATAGTTCTGTGTCTGGGCAGAAATATATAGCCTGTCAAGACAAAAATTATGCTCAGAGGGACAAACACCATGTCTGGCTTTATATTTGCAGAGCAGCTAGCACAGCAGGGTCCCTATCTTGATTTGAGGCCTCTAGGAACTACTCCAAGACAAATATCAGATGATAACTCATGCCATTCTGCAAGAGGACTACAGATTTTCAAGGAACACCAGGGAGTTTTGATTTTATGACCCCAAGAGGAATAGCACAGACTTTTGTCTCTGTATAATGGACAGGGATGCCTGGGTTTCCGTGCTCAGTGACAGGCCAGCAGGCAATGGTGACCTGTGTGTCTGACCTGTGATCAAAATTCCTCCAGATTCTCAGGCACCAGCTTACCTCAGGTAAAAAAAGAGGTTCAATGGCACGCTGTAGAAGGTAAGATGTTCATCCTGTTTCTGGGATGCAGACAGAAAGCGTCACAGCTCATGGGTTTTGCAGTAAAAGGCAATTAATTATCACCTCAATGACCTCCTTTGCTATCAAATCACTACTCAAATGATTTTACTACTCTTTATAATGTGGCCAGATCCTGATGATTTTATCCGGTGATTTCAGTGAAAGGAAATGAGAGCTCAACACATTAGAAAACCTGGTATTTTATGGTTATGCCACCTGACGTCAGGGAGCTGCTTTTATACACATATGTATATTTATATACTGTTCCTCTGGTCTCCCTGCATGTCATTTGGAAAGTCTGGTTTTTAATGTCATTCGCTGAATACAAGGCTCAGGATATATTGGTATGTTTTGACATGCTTTGTGGCTGGAGATCTGACTAAAACCTTAATTTAGTGCTTTAAAGCATGTCAGGAAATCAGGAAGAGGTTTATTTATTTTTCTCATTTTCAAGAGAATAAATTATCCAACACACCTTCCTGATTTAAAACATTCAACTGGACATCACTCTGCTTATAACAATAGTAAAAGACATTTCCTAAAGCTTCAGTTTTTAACCAGTAAAGGTTCACATGGTGATGAGGTGTGGGACAGGAAGTAGGAGCTTCATGGATTCCCTTCCTTTGCCATCTCAATTTCTGGACAAGAAAACAGGTGCAGCAAAAGCTGGAGTAGCTGTCCTTCTTCCTTCCACTGAGTTTCAGTGCTGGGTCCCAGGTCTGTGAAGCTCTACACACCCTAGAGCTCATTTTTGCTACAGCTGCTGCTCCTGTTTATCCTGAGAGACCCAAGGGCAGATGAGTCAGAAAGGGGGAGAGGGTAGGCAGATCAAGGCACCTTGTTTCTTCTCCTAAGCAGTCATTTTGTCTCTCTCACCTGTGAGCAAGACAGCTCTCTGGTGTTCTCACAGACATTTTCCTTCTAATGCCTTCCCAAGAGGCCCAAGCTCCCATAATCATTCCTGCACCTTGTTTACAATCGTTTCAGTTCCCACAGCTGCAGTGACTCTCTTTAATCGCCCCAGTATGATTTGAATTCCTTCTCTAGCTCCTTTGAGTTGCAATCTGGAAGGGAAAAGAACCCATGGGAAACCTAGGTAGGAAAGATGGGGATTCAGTGTCAAACAAAGGGAGAAGGAATAGGAGAAGAGGGCAAGGTTGCATGCAGACATCTGGTGAAGGCAGAAAATGTAGAAAAAAACCCCCAAGATTCCCCTGAAGGGATGGGAACCCAGTCTTAATGATTCATTGTTGTCAATGGTATTTTACCTGTATTTGAAACTGGAAACGAACAAACAAAACAAGCATACAGAAAAACAAACAAACCCACAAAATCCCCCAAAACAAACAACCCCCCCCCCAAAAAAAAAACCAAAAAAAACCAACCCTGAACCACCCAGGAAAAGATATAGACCTAAAAACATGTGGGTTTAGGTTTTCTCATTAAAATGAAGCAAGAAGGAGTACAAAGAATCCCAAGTTTCTGAAGAGTGGCAGGAAGGGTCTAAAATTTTCAACTGAGGGAATAAAAGAAAATTAATTTAATTACTGGTAAAACTAAGGAGAAATCAAAATTGATTACTCTTTTCCCATTCTGAGTTAGGGTATGGTGGCAATACCTCTACTCATCAGTCCAATCAGTCTTCTGGTTTCTGTTACCTGTTGTGCTTCAAGGTCTACTTGTATGGGTTGGAAGGTTAGAGACATGCCCTCCTGACTATTCCTTTCCTGAGTCATTGTGCCATGATGGAGGAGGTGGTTTTGGATCCACAGCTTCTTAGGCAATTAGCAGTTAGAGAATTAAATTGTTCTTTAAGGAAGTCAAAGCACCCTATCTCCTCTTGTTTAAGGAACAACCTTGACTTATGGATGACTCAAGTCTCAGCATGCCTTTTATTCTCCAGATGGAGTTGTCCAATACAACTTCTTTCTATCTTCCTTAGCTAAATTCTACTGCCTGTCTTCTTTCAGTTTTTTCCAGCTCCTCCAATTGCACATGGTGGTTTTGCTAAGGCCTATTTGGGAGCAGACAGCTTTTTCCATGGGGAATGTGCATTCTTCCTTCAAAGGCTTTCTTGGTTTGGGATTTAGGTTTGGCTTGTTTGGGGTTTTTTTCTGTATTCTGTGTTCCTGAGATGTGACAGTGGCCTCACTAACAGCTGTCAGCCCCCTCAACAGAGAGACTGGCAGACCAACCAGAAAACAAACAAAACACGAAACGAAATTCAAAATGTGTTCAGAGAAACATGCTACTTCAAAGGCAGACGTGGAGGTCCCCCAGGAGCTCATTACTCTAGTCAGTGCAGGGGAGGGGTAAGGGAGAGTGTGGAGTGGGAAACAGTGTATATCCTTTTCCAAAACTCTTAGGAACATCACAGCCTATGAATAACATCCCATCTCTACCTTTATCCATGGGTTCACATGTCCTCATCTCCTTTCCATATCAGCAACTTAGTCTCCGCAGAGGTGGGCTGGGCAGGTGTACTGCTCTCAGACACACTTACGTGAATCCTCCTCCAGGTAAAGTATGTTTGTTTCACATAGACAACCTTAATTGTAGTAGCTCTTGTCAGTGCCATGTGGGCACACTGGAAACCTTACCACCAGGAAGTGTGACCAGTATCCATGGCATGTTTGCTTGTCCATCTCTCCGGAGACTGTCAACCTGGGAGGCAAGTGAAATCTGACTACTATTGTAGATGTTGTGTCCTTTGGGCATTTGGGAATTGTTTTATATTAGACCTGTCAAATCAATTTTGGATGGACTACTGTTCTGGGATCACAGCCTTTCTGTGAATTTCTTTAGCCAGTGAGCTTGCAGATTCCCCTATAAAAAAAAAAGGTTCTTCTAAAATTATTTTTTAACAATTCTGCTGACAAGAGTTTTGTATCTCGTCACTTCAGTCTGTTCAGCTAGTCTGTCTTTTGTGACAGCTCAACAGAAAAGCAAGGGTAAGGCAAGCAGGTAATGGATCATCTCACAAAAATTGGCCCTGATTCTTCAGTTCTTGCTGAGATAAACAATTCACCATACACCAAGGTTATTTCACCCACATGAAAACTATATGATGCAGGGGTATGAATTTTATGTCATATATGAAGGAGGGAAGACTTACAGAGAGATACACTGTGCATGGATTGTGTGCCAGCACTGCACCATGTTCCTTTCCATCTTTGCTGCTGGCCTCATGTTATACAGAGGTGTCTGTGAGTAGCAGAATGACATACTATTATGGAATGCCATAGAGAGGCAGAGGAATAATAGCATTGTACCCAGCTTTTCTTCACTGAGGGAGTGTTAATGGAGAGCCTCTGAGTTCCTGCACACACAGCTGTGTGGGCTGGTAAGACCTGTGATGGTGGCAGGCGTGTTTGTAGTGCTCTGCACAGATTGCATGGTGCTGGGAAAGCAAGAAGATGAGAGCTGAGAAAGGCTGTGTGATCTCACATGCCGTGTGTGGAGTGGCGAGGTGTGATAACCAGCCTGGTACGCAGGAGCCTGTCCTCAGAACTAGCAGGGAGATTGCGAGGCAATAAAGCACATAGATGCAGAGTGTGAGAAACGCCGTGGGAAGTCGGCACGCTGGATATCACATGCAGCACATAGTGTGATGATGTATCGTTGGAGAGAGAATACAGCAGAGCCAGCCCATGTTTCAAGGCTTCTAACAGCATTCCCTTGACTTTGATCATTTGCCATTCATTCTCCCCATACACAGGCAAGACCCACTGATCTGGGAAAATATTGCAGCTGTTGCTGTAAGCCTCCAGAAGGATCTAAAAGCTAATTGCAACAGCCAAACCAGCTGTTAGAATAAGGACTACATTCTCAGTCCTCAGATCCTGGTGTGTCCCTATGGGATGGAGTTTCTTCTTCAGCTCTAGGAGGCTAAGGGGAAGCAGCTGGGTTTTTTGCTGAACCTCCACTAACTAAGCCAGGAGAGACTTTTCAGCCAATCAGGAGACTGAAAACTAAACAGCTGCTGTCATTTCAGGCCAGAGTATAAAAGTTTTTACAAGGGACAGGGATGATGTGTTCCATGCACTAATGCATAGTGCTGTTTGCCTTTCTTTTAACTGTTTCATTTCTCAATACAGTAGAGACTGACTGGACTGAAACCCTGTAGGTCACTCTGTAGTTATCAACTGTGCCAGGAGAAGGTTATTTCAGCTCTCACCTTTCCTTCCCCTAAAAACTGGTAAGGATTTTCTGCCTTCTGTATTCTGGACTTGCTGTAGCAAGACCCAGGAAGAGCAACTGTGGTGCACATAAGTAGGAGAGTGAGAAGTAAAAATATCTTAGAGGGTGATAACAGTAGTGATGGGGAGTCTGCTGCCTGCAGTAGTTTTAAACCACTAACTTGTGTATTTTTATTCAGTTCCTCCCAGGTGTGAAAGCCTGGAAGTAATTTCCTTCATTTCACCTATTATGGGGGGAAGGCTTTTCATCACAAGGCAAGTAAAGAAAGGTGAGCTTAGGACAGTGAAAGACAGTGGCTTGTATAGTCCCGTGGGGGCATGGGCACCTCTGAGAACCATGCAATCCATAGATACTAGATGCAGCAGCACACCTAGCTCTGCCACCTAGTTAATAAGCTCACTTGGACTCAGATAGGTCTTGATGGAGGCACTGGAGTGTGTCTGCTCTGCAGTCCCTAGGATGATCCACTTACTCAAATTACCCATTTTTTCCTTGTCCTGTAGGGTATCCCTGTTATCTTCCCTCCCTATTATCCAAGATAATAGAGAGCTGACTTGCAATAATGCAGTCACAATGGCTCCATAGTGTCTGAATGATTCCCATGTGATTGACATTGTGTGTCTGTCTGAAGCTTCCTGAAGAGCAATTCTCCATCAACACTTCTTTCAGTGGTAGGCATTAGGCAGAACAGAATCCCGTAGTGCAAGTCTTTTAAAGCCCGAGAAGAAATCTGTTTCCTTACGACAAACAGGAGACATGAATTATAAAAACGAAGGATTAATTCTTTATGCTTATATGACTTACTATAGAAGTGGATCAAGGTCATAGGGACCTGGGGGTGTCTGTTTTCTGCACATGTTTTCCTCAGCTGCCTGAACCTATAGGAGAGTGCAGCAGAGGGAGCAACAAAATCTCAAGGGTTTTCATGTCTGCCACAAGGCAAAAGCAGGCTACTCAACTGCAAATGGCAAAGGGGTTTAATCCCAAACCATTATTACTCCAGTGTGGTGGTTCTTTTCAGCATTAGCCTGTTTATTCCTTTGAGTCAAGATTTTCATTGTTACCATGTTTCTAGCCCAACAAGTAGTTCTGGAAACCTCACAAGAAAAAGAGGTTTCTAGCTTGGTTTAGTTAACTTAGTGAAGACAGGTATAACTCTCACTGAAATTCTAGTCTATCATCAGAGCTGAGGCTTGGAGGTTCATCACTAATAATCACAGCCCACTGCAGTCCATCTCAGCAGCATGATAACAGTGCCTTTGTGCTGTAGGTGGACTGACATGGGAATGAGAGCAGGCTCTGTGCTCTTCTCCACACCTTGTTCAAAAGCAAAATCTGAGTTCTATGAGTAGCTTCAATGTTGAAGCAGGGGAGCCCAAAGCTTTTCATGATTTGCAGAGCCTAAGGACTTTCAATCCAGCTTCTTGCTTTGACTTGACATCCAGATAAATATGAACAACATCCCATGTAAATGAAGATTCCTTAGTGAAGCTGAAAATGAAGTGAAAGGCTCAGCCCCTCATCAGGCGTAAATCATAATACTGACCCATGTACACTGACTTATACTGGCAAACCTAGTAGTCTAAAAGTTATAAAATTCATATGCTTTCTATTCAGTAAATATTTTGTGTCTAGAGCTTTAACTGCAAGTAATGCTAATTTCAATTCTCAGACTGTTGGCTGTTTTGAGGCATTATAGCTTTGACCATTCCTTTGCTTTACCAGAATGTTTTGCAACTCCTTACCTTTGTGCCATGATACTCGCTGCCTAAGTAGCATGCTATGTGTGAGGGGATGGCAGAAACTTTAAAAATATAGTAAGTGAATTATGCACTTTCCAGAACTAATCTTCAGACACTTGATCTGTGCTAAAATGCATGAGGCTTTGGGGATTTGTGAACATTTTCATGAATAATAAGAGCTTCACAAATAACAGGAGAGTGAACTTACCGATCTTATTCCCAAATCTTTTATATAGAAGAGATATGATTGGCTCCAGTTTTCAGAAAGAACTTGGCAGCAGGTTACTTTTTTTTCTGATCAACAAAGAATAGGGCATGTGGGAAAGGAAGATGAAGCACATTATTTGCAGGGCTCCTACATCCATGAGTATTCTTTGACTTCTATAGATTTTTCAGTAAATTAGCATAACTACATTATCCAAGATTTCTTGCAGTTGTTTTCCCTTCGAAAGTTGATGTGACTGAGAGGGAATGTGAATGCAACAGCTTAAAAAGAAGACAGGAGGAAATTATCATATTTAATATTGTTTATACAGAAACTGGCATACTTTATAGAGCATCATCTGATTAACTCATTTCCAGCCCTGCGGCGTGTGTGCGTCTATGATGGCAGGAAGGAGAAATGAGAGCTAGGCCATGTTTTTTTCTGGCATGAGGAACTGTTGCTGTAACACTTGTGTGGCTGGCAGTGTGAGACATAATATTACCTAGAAGAAAACCTTTAAGTGTTGGATTAATTTCCCACCATCTGCATTTTGTCTGTACTGGAAATCTTGATCCAGAGAGAAAAACTGGGGAACAGATATGAGTGTCTGGCAATTAGATTTGGAGAAATGAAAAATGTTTCCTGGGACTTCTTACTAGTCAGCTGTTCAGTGGCTGCAAGGGTTGAGTCAGCTGAGGAGCCAGCTTTGGAAAAGGCTCTTTTGCTTAAATGGCCTAAAAAGATTGGCAGAGAGGAACAATGCCTTATTGCAGAGGTGCTGCCAATTGCAATTAGGGACAGGTCACTGGGTACTGGCAGCTGAGAAAGGAATGCTGAGCTCTAAAAAAGCCTGCAAGGAAATTGAGCTAGAAGTTATGACCAAATGGGATTTGTTCAAAAGGGTGAGTGTTGGCTCAGAATGAAACCTTACCATGAAGCAGCCATAGATGTAGGGAGAGGAAATGGTAAATAGAAGCAGATCAAAACAAAGCACTGGAAGGAAGAGGGAGGAACTGAACGAAAAGCTGAATTTCAGGCACCTGTCATTTCTTCTTTGGCTTCGGCTTGCATCAGCAGTGAACCATGGAGAACAAAACCCCCAGGAGAGAAGATAAGTCACTGAATATTCAGTGTAACTGCCTTGTGCAGATCCCAGAAGAAACAGCCCTTTCTAGGCTGCCACCTTTGCAGCCAAAACACAAAGGGTCCTTCCCAACCCACAGTGTGGCAGGGAGGCAGGGGTCTGAGTGAAGGTGATGTGGCTGCTGGTGGGAGCTTTGTCTCCTTTAATGTGATTATGTTTGTGTGTTGTTTTCTTCTCTTCTAGGTAAGTGCATAAAGTGTTTATGAATGGTTATGAGGTGCTCTGGCAGTTGCTATACTGGGATCCCTCTGGTTTCTCCAAACAGAAGGGAAAATACACCACTCTCTGAAGTGGTAAAATCATAATCTGTGAAATAGATCTGTCAGCAATTACTAAGCAGTTCCTCTGTATTTCCATCCATAAATCTGTTACTTAGTAATGACCCACAGACAGTCAGAAATGTATCTGCTGTTGCCTCAGTCTGGGTCTGCTGTCTACAGTCCAAGATGGCAACCATTCACTTGATGCCAAAGTGCAGCTTGCTCCCACGACCTGTACCCTGGTGTCTTCCATGTTTTGCTCCTGTTGATTCTCAGTCTTTCTGCAGACCTCCCCAGAGGCTTGGTAGATACTTTCTAGAAGAACAGCTTAAATATCAGCCCAAAAGTATTGTGACCTTTGTTGCTCTTTTTGCCTTCACACATTCTTGGATATTTGGACACTACAGAAATCCATACCAGTCACATTTCATAGCTGACCTCATCAAGTGCAAGGAGCTCCCTGGACGAGGTTTTCTAAATTCCTCTTTCTCTGGCTGACTTCTGATTCACCCAGTGGGGCATTGTTTTGAGAATATAGTGACAAGCAAGCAGAAGAAAAATCAGAACAACACTTGGGGCAAAGCTCCTTGGCAGTGAGATGAATTGAGCTACTCAAGGGAAGTGCTGGAAATGCTATTGTTTGAGATGTTTCAAACTCTCTAAGTCAGAAATTGCAAGGATCAGTCCTGTGCTTGGCAAATGGACATACTGGTGGAGATGATGGGTCTTTCTCCCCCTCGACAGCTTTTATTTATTATTGTAATTTATTGTTTTATTAGCTTTGGATCATTGACTTCACCTCTAGTTCAGTTTTGCTGTATATACTATATAGTCTATTATAAGCATAGTACTAAATGATATGTTTTTGTGCTGATGTGGTGCTTGTTTGTTTCCCAGTGGAGCAAGGTGATATAAGCACATGCATTAAATATATTTATGACAAATTTCTCATCTATTACTTTTATTTAGAGTGGCTTTGAAGTGAAGTAGATTCTGTTGGAAAACAAACATCTTTCTGAAGGCAGACAACAAATCCAAAAGTATATTTTGGTGGCATTTGTTTTGTTGTTGTTTATTTTATTTTATTTTAACTTTCACAAAGACAGCTACGAAGCTGCAAGGGAAGAAAACAGTTTACCACTCTGTTAAATATACAGGCAATATACAGATCCTGGCTCTTGTCTGCTTGCTGGACTATGTCTGTTCTTCCTTGTCCTGAGTTGAAACAGCTCCCCTGAGCTGGGAGAAACTTTGAATCTACTCGATCAAATCCTTATTGCCTTAGGGTAAGCAAAGCAATTCAGCATTCAAGTACATGGGTATCATTAAGCAAATTTCTGTATACAAAAAGCCCCATCTCTAGTAAAGAAAGAGAAGGAAAGATGAGCATCTTCAGAGGGCAGGGAGAATTCTGTTGGGAGGGAAAGGAAACTATAATTTGATTTCTGTTCCCTAGAAAAATGGCAGATATATGTACCTGTATGTCACCTGAGAGCTTCAGGACTGGTAAACACCAAGGCCTCATCTGTGTTTTAGGGCAACGTGTGTTCCTGAAAATTATACTTACATTAGATAATAATTTCAAATTACAGAAGAGATTTTTTTCTTGAGGTTTAGTGGTTTCCTTCTTGGCAACTCTGCTGCTCCTTGTCCTGACTTAATTCAGGGTAATATTCTTGCCTCTGGATTTTTTATCTTCACTGGTGTCCATCATTTCTCTAAGATAATTAATTTTTTGTTGTCCTCTCACAGATGGGCTTCAGCAGAACTTAGCCCAGGTTTTGGCTGGGCTTATCTGACTTAGCCAGATAAAATGCAGCTACGGTGTCCTGCACTTGGGCCATGTTTATGAACATACCATGAAAGTGAAATTCATAGGGAAGAAATGCTTTTCATTATTTCTTCCCATGGAGCTAGATTACCCTTATTAATGGAATCATATTAGAAATATCCTTCTACTGGGAAATGGTTAGAAAACCTTGAGCATCATTTCATGCAGGTTCAGTTTTTATTTTTTATTTTTATCCTTTTTAGCCGGCCATTTTTCTACTTATGTGGTGGTCTTTCCAAATTAGTCTGCTGTTTGCAACTCACTTCCCTCAAAACAAATCTTATTACCAAGTTTTGGGGGAGTCCTAGGGCCTGGAGGAAGCCCTTTGTCTTCATCTGTAACTAGCAGGAAGGCAGTTGGCATAATAGTTTGTATCCATGCATAGTATAGTCAGCTGGCATTACCTCTGATAGTGACCTCTTTTAGTGAACTGAGCTGTCATATGAAGCTCATGCATCCTGTTTCTTGGGGGTTTTTTTTGTCTTTTTTCCCTTTCAAGTTCTTCACTGTAGCATCCCAGATTGCACATCTTCTGGGCTTTTGAGTGTCTCTCTGAGGCTACAGAAGAGACCTGCCTGATTCTGCCAAATGCTCTGAAAAGAGTGTCATTAGGTAGCCTCGTGGATGGTGATCTTTACATCCAATGATGCTGTACCCTGCAAGCAAAGCAAACAGGAGGCAGGGCTGTGACAAAGCAGTAATGTGGACAGATTTTAATTGCCATGCTGAGAGGTCAGATAAAGAACTTGTGAAATAGCTTGGAAAAATGTGAACATTTATGTACCATAGTAAGACCCTAAGGCTATGGCCATGTTTGAAAACGCTTCCAAATTTGGTTACAAAAAGCATGAGAGCACTCAGGCTACTGAGCCTTCCTTCTTCATTCCCTTGCTTCCCATATTGTTCACAAATTCATTTGTTTCTCTCCTCCTCCTCTGGCATTCTCTCTCTGTTTTCACATTCTGTTCTTTTTCCGATCTTCTACCTTGATTGCTAAGTGATTCCTCTCTGTCTTGCATACTTCTTTTGTGTGTTTGCAATTTTTCTTGATTTATAATAAAGCTGGTACCTGATTGTCTTTGAAAGTGGATTTTACCTGGGTTATTTATCAGCCATGTAGATTGCGTTTCCTTAATCTTGTTAGCTATTTGGTATATAAAGACATATTACATGCAGTCACTGGATAATTCAGTTATAAACTATGCTGCATAGAATTTCCATTTCTCGTCTCCTGTTCTGGGAAATGATGTGAAAAATTTCATCCTAATCCAGTCACTTTTTCTGTTGCTCTTTTCTTTCAAGAGTGCTTGGCCCTCTTCTCCCCATGTTGCCTTCTGGTTCTTCCATGTGCCCTTCTTCCATGGATCAGTTTAGTTGAATCTACCACCCTGTAGATTTGGTTCATGGATCCTTCTAAGTGACTGAGTGTAGTGTTCCTGAGAATGAAGGACCCCATGCACTGACACACAGCATCCAAACACACATTACCCAGTGCAGTATGCTCTCTGTTTTACCCTAAATTTAGCAGCAGAGACCCTCTTTCAACACCTCTGAATTGAATATTGTTTGACAGTTAAAATTAAACTGGATCCTTAATACCTGAAAGCTGTCATGTGAACCTGTAGTGGATTTGCTTAGAGTTTAATACACTAAATCATTAACTTTCCAGATCATATGGAGAGAACAGGAGGAAAGGAGAAAACGTTTTGGGCTTCTTGTTACATAGCAGTCAGGTTTGTCCACTGCTGTCAACATTCCCAATATAATGGGATCGACATCGGTCAGAAAGAATCTGGACTGTGGCACAGCATTAGAGCTCTTATGGGCCCCTAGAGAGCGAGATGTTTTGAGACTCTGGCAAGTCTCATCTGACAATGACATGCTGTCTTTAAAGTGCCTGTCTGTGTCAGCTGGTGGAACAAATCCAGTCAGCAGCTCTCTCTTGGTTCTGTCCTTTCATCTGGTGATAAAACAACTGTGGAAATCCACAAATGTGCACCGTGGTGCTGTTGAAGTAAAGGGGGAAAGGAACCAGAGGACAAGAGGACCTTTGATTGATGCTAAATTGAGGAGGGGGACGGTCATTCATGTCTCCTGGGCGTGGGTCCAGGTGAATGTGCGTAGGTGGAGCAGAATGTAAATGTATCTGTGGGGGCAGTGCAATGATCTGGATCTGAGATGATTTGGAGGAGGTGTGTTAGAGTAGTTAAACACAGGACATTTATTTGCTGGGAGCTGACTTTGATCTTGGGACAGGACTTCTATGTGAGATGAGTTCTGCTAGGCCTAGTTTGTTCCCAGCTGAGTGATTCCTGCATGCAGAGGTAGATGAGCCTGGAGTTAAGCCTGTATTGCAAGTGAGTGTTAGCCTGGGTCTTCTCTTTGGGGTTCATTTTCCTGGGACTTAGGCTGTGTTAGACAGCAAAACTGGGAAACACTCTAAAGAATTTGAGAACAAACTGGGAAACTGAGGGTATGTGTAAGTTGCTGTATGGGGGCAGTATCTGCTTCTTTCACTTGCAATCCCAAGTTTTGCTCAGGAATTTATTTTTTATAGCCTTGCATCCCCTGGTTTGTTTGGCACGTATCCTTACACTGATTTCTGGGATTGGAAGAGGTGGTATCTCTTCCCACAAACCTATTTCAAAAAAAGCCCTTCTACATTAGGCATCTTGTGCCTCGTGGTATGTACCGAGATTTTTGTTCATGCCTCATGTCCATATATGCCTCAGTTAAGTGTTCAGATTGCAACACAGACCTCTAAGACTATTTCTTGATCGATGACATTTGGGCTGAATGGAAATGCTGCCTATCCATTCATAAATTCTTGTCCCCACCATTTCCCTGCCTGCCTGGCTCCTCTTTCTGCTTGCTTTCTCTCTCATTGCCTGCCCTCTGAACACTGCTGAACAGCATTGCACTGGATGCCAGTTCTGGATGCCCATGTTGTGGCCATCTCTCTCTTTGTTTTAGTCAAAGCCAGATATGCTTCACAGCATATCTGCTGTGATAGAAGTGATGAAATTCTCTTTTTTGAGAGTTCAGGCTGTGAGAAGCACCCACTCCTCTCTGACATGAGTCTTGCAAACCTTTTTGCCAACCACAATACCCCCAGAGAGGATTCTCAGCAAGGTCATTCTGTGCTTGCATTGTCCTCCGGGGAGATCCACATGCCAGCAGAGTTAATTACACTAACAGCCGCAGAAATTATATTGGCCCACCACTGGCCTAGTGAGATGAATATCTCCTTATTTTACTCACAGGGGGATGTTAATGGTATTTTTATTAACTGGTGACCTGTTGACTGCTATTAGAATATAGATTGTATGCATAAACTGGGTCAGGGTACTGAAGATATGATTATAGAGCAATTACTGTGTCAGCCAGTGTGGCTTCTAATCAGAGCTGGCAAAGAGTCTTTGGAAGCCTGGAAACTGTTTTTGGAGCCCAACAAGAAGAAACAGCTTTGGATCAAAGTCTGCATTGTGCCTTTACATCTCCCTGGAATTAAATATCTGATTTTCTATGATTAGAGTGGGCAGTCAATGCAGAAAGAACTCTTAAGAAGGACAGCTTTTAGTGGAATGCAACTGATTAGGGGAGTTCAAAGTTTGAAAACTTTTTTTTTTTTTATTATTTATTAAATGGTTTATGTTTATTTCACTGAGCAGGCTGAGGATGCTAATTCTGCTCTTGCCCTTTAAAATGAACTGCAAGGTCATATGACTGAGTGTCTGGGATGTCAGTAAAATGATTACACTAATACATGAATTTCTTTTTATGAGAGCCATAGCTACTGAACCAGATTTAGAATTGTTCCACATTTGTCAAAATTGTTAAAGGGAAAAAGGAATGATAAAACCAAGAGCTGGCATGTTAGATGTGGAACTAGGGGTTGGCTTTCTCTTAGGAGCAGCTGTTCATTTGGAGGTTGAATTGAATACCATGATTCCTAAAGACCAGATTTGTTTCACTAATAGCACTACTGATCCTAGTGAAGTCACTGCAAAAGATGGATAAACCACTTCACATGGATGAGAGCTCTCGGTTCACATGTGGCTTGATCAGTACTTGTAACCACATTTATATTATCTGCATTTATGAACTAGACAACAAATACTGTTGAGCTCACTAGCACACTTGCCAAATGTACTTGTATTAGGTATTTTGCTGTAGTGGACACTGGCTTTACTGTAGACTAGGACACAGAACTATTTGCATGTTTATGATTATCTTATTTCCCCTCCCCCCCCCAAAAAAAAAAGTCTTAAATCATCTGAGATCTGAGAAACTAAGTAATCTTGTGGTAATCTGAGGCAGAAGCTGGAATTGTAAATCTGGTTTTCTGGTTTATGAAAAGAACATACCTGCTGAGGTTCAGGAGGAAGCAAAGTGTTTGTATATTTCACTTGATTAATATCTAATATGTAGTTTAGAGAACAAATTATATTCCTTCCATTTTGAAACTGGAATTCAGCTTAAATAGGAAAATAAAATTTGAATTATAAGTCTGCAGCTAGGCTCTCTGTACTGATAGAGTTCAGTTGCATGCAAAAGCCTGGGGAGAGGCACGTTTATATTTTTTCCGTCACATTTTGAATTGTATCTTTAGTTGCTGTTGTTTTCAATGTAGTTGAATATTCTTGGAAATTTATCCATTGATCTTTTTAGATCTTCTTATATTTTCTTCTATTTGCTTTTTAATGTGTGAGTGAAAAGGGCATACTCTGAGGGTGACAGCAAGAGAGGAAAGGGAAGAGCAAGAGATTAATGGGCTTCCTGAACCCAACATTTTTTTTTGAGAATAAAGGGAAAAGTGTCCTTTCCCTGCCAATGTGTGGTTCAGTCCACCACACAGTGATAGCAAGTCGTCATACCTTTCTGATTTTAACCTTAAAGTTTACTTTCTGTTTTCTCATGTTTCCATGTGAAAGTTTACTTCTAATAATAAAATAAATTAAAATAAAGAAAAAAAAAGAAGAAAGGCATTTCTTATCGCTGTTTGGGGGAAACTTGGTGATATGCAACACAACATCACGAATCAGAATGGCTCTGAGAAACACTTTATGTTATTATTTCAGTAGTGATTTTTAAGCTGATACGATGATTCTTTGGGCTTTACTTATTATCTTTGAATATTGAAAGATGCTACTAAGGCAAATTTTCTTTCTTAAATAATCTCTCTCTGACTAACTTCCAGCAGTCTGGCATCTTATTTAATACTCTATGTGTCAGAAATTCCCATTTTAGAGATGACTCTGTTTTCATCAAAGCTGAAGCCATACTTCACAATTTCACTTATTAACAGCCTACTGAGATAATTGGGTCTGCCCAGCTCATTAAAAATAAAATATTGATGTTTTCTTAGGGTGGATGTAATTATCTTGCCCCCACAGGGAACAGGCAGCATAAAGCAGGGACGGTGTGGTTTAATACACATCCTGCTATGCACCTGCTTGCTGTTCTGCAGTGAAGGAAATGAGGGATATCTGGTGCAGTTACAATGGACAAAGGTGGCAATGCAGAAGAAAAAATTTCCTTTCAAGCCTGGACAGGACAAATGGAATTAATTTGGGTTTTTCCTCTTTTTTTTTTTTTTTTTTTAATTAATTCCTTTACTTTTTGTTTGTTTGGCTTTGCTTTGTTTTTTTAGACTGGATCCAGCAGGAAGGTATCACAATACTTCTCTCTGATCTCTGATGCACTTTACTGTGCTATAATATACTCTATAGCATATAATTGCAAACATTGAATTCCAGAGGGAAATGTCTTCTCTGACTTTGTATCACAATGAGCAGCAAAGGTACACATTCCTCTTTACTGCCCCACTTGATGTTACTCAGGAGAAAATTGCAGGAGTCAGTTCTGCAAGTAAAAACTTACATTTTCAACTTGTTTTTTCTGAGATATTTGGTTTTCTCATCAATTTCTTCACCACCCTGTAATTCTCTCAGTAGGGCACTAAATGGGTTGCTCTGAAATCCAGCTGCTACAGGTCATCAAATGTATGATTAGATAGCAATGACATCAAGCTACCATGGAACCACTGGTGAATGAGGAGCACTGGAATACTTATGTTCTTCTCCCATACGTTGCCCAATTTGCTTTGTCCAATTGTAATTGTGAGATGTTTCAATGGTGCTGTACTGGCTGTGGATTTTAATTTCCTGCTGGTAAAAATGGATATGGTAAGTCATATGTATCAGGAAGAAACAGTGCACTATTTTCTCCTCATTCTTTCTGGTTATTTTAAATGAGTATTAGAAGACACACACCCAAAAAACCTGAGATATCAGAGAGCATGTGAGTAACTTATATGTGCCTGTCTCATTATCTTATTTTACGTACAAAGGGCCTCAGGTCTAACTGAAAGTAAGTGTCGGGAAGGGTTCCTAAGCTGCCTGGTGAGAATACTTCCCATAGCTCATATATTTGACTAAGAAAACAGCTGAGAACACTGCAGATCAGCAAAAATTGAACTGTTCGGTACTATTGGGTTTTGTATGCATCTTACCAGCCATGCATGGGCCTCAGCACAAACTTTTTCCGTAATCCTGCCTGCTTGTAGCTGTGGTTTGCTCATGAAGGTCTCCTGTTCCACTTGCTCTGTAGTGTACTGCAGCTGCTTGTCAGTCCTGGCTGGAACTGGCTTGAGGCACCTCGTTGCTTCCATAGCAATGACAGGTAACAAAGTCTTGGGTACTCTCAGTGTGTGAAGGGCACCCTTCCCATCCTTAGGGCTAGAACCTTGCTTGTAGTCTTTTGTCAGAGCATCACTGCTGTGGAGTGGGCTGTGTGGAGGCACTGGTCACTAACTCACTCCATTGGGTAGGTACAGTGTTAAGTATAAGCAGGTGTGCAGTGTCCTAACAGTATTGGTTTGTTCTGCTTTACAGGTGTTTGTGAGTGTAGAAACAGATGTGTAAGGCACTGTAGAAGTTCACCCACGTTGCTTCCAGAAAGAACCTTAATTACTGTAGAAGGAAAGAATCCCACAGGTTTCTGCCAGGGATTTCTCCCCGAAAGTCCAGAGTTTGTAGGCAAGCGTGCATTGCTGAGCTACAGAGTTTGGTTTTGTAGAGTGCTGCTCCTCTGCACCACCTCCTGTATGTACATCATCCCTGATCTAAAAGACTTTGGCACTAGGAAGAATTGCAGCATCCATTTTAGGATGACCTGAGAGGAAACAAACTCCCTATAGTTTTCAAACCTGGTGATCTGTGGTCTGGCTATAGGGTCACTTTAGTGTGTTTCTCTTCCAAGTTGAACTATTACTATCTTAAAAGCTGAAAAAGTCCTGTTGTGCTCTCTTTTCTGTCAGCAGCACTGCTAAAGGATTTTTCCTTTCAGAGAAAGGCTCGTATTCTGGTGTGCTACAAATGATGTATCTAACTCTGCAAAATGGCTGGAGGCAGCATTATAATTTTACAAGTTTGCTTCTGCAGTCAGGTCTGAAGTGCTTCATATGGAAGTTGATGATAGAAGCCTCTTGAGCAGGAATTAGGGAAAATAGAGTAAAAGCAGCAGGGCTAGTTCCACTTGTGTTTCAACACCTTGCTGTCTCAGACTTGGCAAAGTTGGGGCCTTCCCACTGTTATCAGGACTTCAAAACCGTTCACTTTCAACATGCCTGCTAAAAAACCTAGAAGATGGCCTTTAGACAGGCCATTTCCTCCTTTGACAGACAGTGAAATAAATGGTCACATTTCTGAAAAAGCTGGCCATGTTGTGGCAGTAACTCTCACAGTAGGAATTGCTGGGCTCTGAACACTTTGGTGTATCTGGCCTCTATTTGGATAATGGAAGCTGAGCAGTTTGGAAAAATCTGTCCCTAATTATTGGTGCAGAGCCCTTGGAAATCTGGCCCCAAGCTCTTCTCAAATAAAAATCTGGCCTCATGGGCATGACACTGTCAGAAGCGGTGCCTGGCATAAAGTGCTTCTTATCCTTTTCAGTGATTTCGTCCTCCTGTGAAGTTTCTAATTTATTTTAATTGCTTTAAAACTTTTTAAATGAGGCTATTTAATGACTAGGATTTTGACTTATGGATCGAAGCTTCAGTGAACTCCACATTAAATGGCGTGTATTTCGTTATGCCTAAATTCTATTGTTATGCCTGCCCTTTGTGCTGGCTTTTCATTTTCCAGTTTGGGGGTAGTTGTATTTGTAGGGCTCCCATCTGTCATAATTTAGTGTTTCTTCAGCACTTTTTCTCATCTTAGGAAGCCATTCAGCATGTCCAAATATTGCTTTATGCCTGCATGGACAATGCTTGCTGTCTTTGGAGGCGTCTATTCTGTTTCATAAAGGGAAACGTTGCGGTACATCTGAGTGCTGACTGAAGGCAAAGATGTAACTTTGAGCCACTGGGTTGTAAAGAGATGAACTCACTGGCCATCCTCTCTCAAAGCTTTTCAAGAGCCTGACTGTTCATGGGGGATTCTTTGCATGGACCACAATTGAGATTAGTTCTTCCTATGATTGCTATTTTGCAGAGTCTAGCACTATGTAAAAGTAGGCACGGAGTTTTGTTGCATTGAAATTCATGTCCCTGACACCCATTGGGTAGAGCTCAAAGGCTGAATTCATATCATCTTAATTAAGTCCTCCTGGCTGTTCTTTCAGGCGGGTTCCATTTTGGATGGTGTGTCACTCAGTCGTGTCTCCTGTCTGAAGTGATATTCTTTACTGCTCTTCTTCAGTAGTGAGCAGCAGAAAGAAAGGTCCCTTTGAAAACACATTTTCCCACAATCAGGAAGGGGAATGGGGCCAAAGAAAGCAAGGAGTAAACTGTGTAATGCAGTGAGTTAGAACTAGGTCACAGGACCTATCTTACATGTCAATTCTTTGAGAAAATGGTCAGAGCTGTGTAATAAGTGTGGAAGGAGGGACTTCTGCCTCTCTGTTTCATTAGGAAGACAGCATGTCCACTGTCACAACACCTATGCAATGTCAAGAGGAGGGAACATTCATTCTGGTGTCTAAGACAAGTGGTGCCACAGAGATTTTTGTGCAGTCCTTTGGAAAACTGTGACATGCCTGTGCCTCAGTTTCCATTTGTAGCACAGGAATAGTAATGCCACTCCGAAAATTTTTTCCAGCACTCTTTTCACTTGCTTTCACAAAAGCAAACTCCTTGCATTTGTAAAATTAGAGGTGGCCAGAAAACATCATTCAAGGGGACTGTCAACTTTGTGTAGAAAACAGTATGATTAGCTTAATTTTTAGGGCAGTAGGGTCTCTTTAATATGGAGAATAAGTTTATAGAGATTTAAGCCCAGAACTGATTTAGCAGGAAAAATGCCACAGATTGCATGACCACTGCCACTTCTTATTTACTAGCCTGGAAAAAACTGAGATTTCAGAATAGGTTTATGCTGTTATAGAAACCAAAGTGGTGAGTTTCTGCCTCCAGGAATGTCAGTTGTTACATCCTTCACTTGTAATGTGACTGAAATTTCAACTCAAAATTTTTAGTGAGAGATCCCTTGGTTTAGGTTGGCTTGCATTTCTCCATCATTTGACACTGTTCTAAGCCAGACCTGGAGGTCTCTCTGGTGTATGTTTGGTTTTTAGTGAGGCGTTTCTCCCACTTGTGCACAACCATTGCACCAGATGCAGCAGTAGAGAAGAGGCTCAGTAGTGACTGAGATAACAGGAATGTTCTGAAGCCAGTCAGAGGTGCACTGAAACAGCTGGAGATAACTGAGGGTTGGAAGAAAAGTGTATGCCATTAAATCAGGGGCACTGTGTGCTTTCTGGAAATGTGGCTGGTAAGGAAGAGGAGTAATCTCTTCTATTTCTCCCTCAGTATCTGCATCTACTTGCTCACATCTGTGCCAGATTTTAAATGCATTTAGCCCTGCTTCCCTCTTCTGTGTGCTGCTTGTGAGGTGGAATTCAGACAGATGGGTTGTCAACAGCTTAACAGATACATTCTTCTCATTCCAATGGTTTTATTTATTTTAAAGGCACCCTCTTTTTCCCTGGCCATTTAAAATACAGAGCAATAATTAAGATTTTCTGAAAAAGCTCTAGATGAATTAGGGATTTTTCCCAAAAAGGTCGACTGACATTTCTACTCTCTGAAAGTCCCTGATCAGCTGCATCTTCAACCAGCAAACCTTGATTCCATTGACCATTTGATTAAACAACAAAGCATCAGCAAGTGCTAAAAGTCACTACTCTTGGGCCAGACTGCACTGACAGCACAGGCAGAAACAGAGAATGATGAAAGGGGAGGAAGCCTTTTGGTGCAAAATATGTCTCTTGGTACTGCAAAGAGAGCTGGAAGATGAAATGCTTTCCTTTGTACGATCTTGGCTGGTCTGTTGCTTGCTGTGTCCTAATAGCCTGGAGCCTGGTTGTAAGTAGGCAGAGGTTTGATTTGTATCCTGTGCATCACTGTGTATGTATGTGAGGTTGTGCAAATAAGAGCTGTTAACTCCGTGATTAGGCTCAGGTATCCAAGGATTACTCTATGTGAAATGTTTTACAGAACCTCCTCTGTGAGACATTATCACACCTTCACACAGGATCCTTGCCCCCTCCGTAACTCTGTGGCAGCTCCCCTTGATTGTGAACTGAAGACTGCTCTGGTGCTCTGCCTTGACTTGCACATTCAACCCAGCTGATGCACATCTGTGGCAAAACCCCAGACCCCTCTGCCCTCCTAACCCAGGGCCCCTGAGCCCCACAGGACTGCCCTGCTGGTCTCTCAGGCAGCACCAGACTCTAGAGCAGGGCCACAGTAACACAGTTATGCTGCTTTCAGAACTGGATCAGCATCCAGCTCCGAATTAATGGGGAGCTTTGTGGGACACGGTGTGGAAATACCTTCTTGAGCTGCTGCTTCATGTATCTTGCTCCTGTGACTCATAGACCTAGAAATGTTGCCAATTTTGGAGCTTTTTTTCAAGAGTGTTGTTATAGTTGGTATATTTCTTAAAGTCACTGCTCTTGGTGACACGCTATTATGTGAAAATTCAACCTCCTGTTATTTTCTTTGCAAAGAAAGTTTCTAGTCCTTCTGGGTGAAAAGGTGGACAGAGGATAATTATATTAAAAAGAAGGGAGAGAGTGGAAAAGAAAAATTGCAAGGGTTTTTTGGTGTTTTGTTTATTTTTTGGTTTTTTTTAGAAATAGGTTTTTTTTCAGTAAGCATCTTGCGTTGGGAGGAAGGTGATAGGTTTTTTGTTTTGTTTTGTTTCTCCAATCTTTAAGGCCACCTTTATAAAGGTGGATTTGCCACTTCCATCATATCCCACAACAGTAATTCCTTCTGTGCTGGCAATATCCTGCAGCAATCAACACAGAAAACACAGACATTGTTGTATGTAATCCTTGTTGAGACTAGATGACACTGCTTCAGGTATTTGACTAGCCTCACTTTTAGTTTTCAAACCCATACTCTTGCTCTGAATGGAAGGCAATTCTTTAATCACACACATATTCTGATGCTTTGCTAATGGGAGAGAGTTGTAGAATTCACTGAGGGGCTTTTAGTCATCAGGCTGAGCAAATATAGTTGCTCTACTTCTTTTCTCTCGAATTTGGCTTTTAATTTTTGCATCTGAATTATGAAATGCTACCTCCACTAGCCACCGCCAGGAGCAAAGAGCATTAATATTGATGTTGGAAGGCCCTGCTGCTTGCAGCAGAGTGATTTAATGGTCAGAATGATCAGGGATAATATCGAGGTAAATAAACTCAAGGTCCAATTGTTTTTTTCTTTCATCTAGCTCTTTCTTTTTCCCAAGGCAAAATTAATAACGTAATTTCCAAGAGGAGGAAAAGAATGAATCGACATATACTCTAGGCTGCTGACTCAATCAGTTTGTAACATTTCCTGCCTTGCTGGCCTCTTTCTATCCCTCCTGCCACCTGTCAGGGCGAAGGCAAAGCAACAAAGCTCTGTGTGAATAGAGCTGTGCTATCTGGGTGGCAGCAAGCCACAGCCTTTCTCTGCATTGAAGGGAAAATAGGCTGCATGGCTAGGAGGTTTGGGAGAGGGGCTCACAAACCTGAGGTAGAGATGGGAACAAAAAATGTCAGAGCCTACGTTCTGTATTTCTTTCTCAGAAAATTGAAGGAATGGGACTGATTCTGGGCTTTATTCTTGTGGTAGAAATTCTCATGACTACCATTATTAACTTTTCCTTTAAGTAAGAGCTCATCTGTTAATCTGCCACAGAGAGGGCGGTGATGCTGCCTTAGTGCTTGCCTGCAACCCTGAGCGAGGCATGTTGTGCCTTCTCCTCCTCCCTACACGTCAGCATGATCTTCTCCCAAGTGTGTCCTGAGGACAGGCCCAAGACTCAGGTGTGCCAGCCATGGGAAGGGGTAAGACGGAGCACTTACGAGTAGATGACCAACTAGCATTGCCTTTTTGAAGATGGGAAGTAAAACTCCACAGAGTGTGGAGAACAAGAAAAGGCTCCTTTCTAAGGTACGTGCCTTCTTTCAAGGCAGTGGAGGAAGGAGCAGCAGCACAATTTGTGAGTAGAGTGGCCATCAAGAGAGGTTTCTGCACCACAGCTCCCTGTGCAGGGAGAGCTGTCAGGAAAGGAGCTGTGCTTGCAGAAGTCCCCTCACTGAGGACCTCGACTGAGTCACCCTCTCTCCATGGCAAGGTGGACAGAGAACTGATGGCAGGACCCTGTGGTGCTTTCTTTTCTCAGCTAAGTGTGCAGACAGCAGCATAATGAAACACGTTTTTGTAGTTAGCTGCTGGTTTTGTTGCTGGTGACTAATGCCAGCACTGGGACACTTTGTCTCCCTGCAGAGAAGTTTCTGCATAGGCTGGGGTCAGCACCTTTACTGTGAGGACTGCTGTTATGTTTGTGAAATAAATGCTGTGCTGACTGCCAGCAGTGCAATTGCCATTCACATTTTCTTCTCTTGGAATCCAGACTTTGCAACTGAATTCTTCTAAGACACCCATCTTTTCCACAGGCCATCAAACAGCAATGGCTTGACAAGGTCACATGGCAGCAATGACGGTAAATAGGTTAAAAATGGCAGTTCATGAAAGATGCAAATATGTAAAATCTTTTCTGCAGGAGTGTCCAGCATGACATCAAACTTCTTGCAGCTTTATGAGAGCTTTGCTTTTTCTTGCCATTTTTTTTTTTAAAAAGAAAAAAAAGAAAGCTGTGCTTGCTTCTCTTCTGCCTCTAGCCTCTTCCACTCCTCCAAAGCTTCACTTTTTTGCCCTCCCCACTTAGGGCATTTCTGTCTCAGATGTTGCTTTTGATGGGATTTATTTTTTTTCCCTTACCCATCTCAGTTTCTTCTGACCCCAATTCTGTTTTTATAATGAGGCCATGCTAATTCGTGCTGAGAGCTTATGAGTTTTCTTTAAGCACAGGGAGAGGTCACTGTGAAATGGCTAGGGGTGTTCCTTTCTTCCCATGGCTGCTGTTCAGAAGGTTTGATCAATTTATCTCCCTATCACCATCAAGCCATTTCCTGGCTAAATTAACAGCAGTGCCATGTCCAGGCATTGTGCTGCAGTGGGGAGGGAAAGAACAAATAAATTGACAGAGAGATGGGGGTAGGAGGACAGGGTATGTGAGAAGATAGGGCTGGACCAGGAAAGGTCTACTTATGCAAAATGCCAGCTGCTTTGTCATTCTACGGCAGAGGCCAATGATTTTCACCAGTATAACTGGTAAGAGAAAAGCAAATTAAAGAGTTACTGGAGAGAGGCAACCAGCTGGTATCTTGCAGCGGACTGTAAGCAGATCTGTCTATCGTCTTTATTAATTGAAGACATGGCTTAAGGGGAGCCCTTTTTAGGCATGTTTACTTAGTTACACAGAAGGTTCTGTCCCTTAGCAAGAGCCTTATCATCGTTATTAGTGGTAATACAATAATAACAGTAATAATGCTGGCAAATATAACTTCTTCCTCAATGAATACTCATGGAGACTTTTTTTTTTATTTTTATTATTATGAAAAAATCAGCCTCCTCATGCTGGGCTCTAATTACCATTTTTATGAGAACTACATGTACTTCTATTCATGCAAGAAGATTTGTTTATCAAGGGTTTCTCTTTCAGTGCTGCTTTTGTAGACTTTATCTCAAAATCCTTAGCTACGAGGGTTGGTGTAGTGGGCTAAATGAAAGGCCTGAGTTGATGGGATAGGTGCAAAGGTAATTTTCCTCATCAGGAGAAAAGGCAGAAGGATCTGATTCCTGATCAGGGTAAATCAGTGCAGATCCAGTGGAGGCTGTGATGCTGTATTACTTCTTACTATTGGAAACTTTCACACGAATGGAGTAAAAGAGAGCAAGACAGTCTCTGTATAATCAAATATTTTTTAAGACCCAGCAACATCTCATCCTGATCTGGGAAGCAGTTTAGAAAATGAAAAAATCAGCTCTTTTAGTGACCTTCTGATGTGAAATTCCTGTGCCCTTGGTCCCCTAAGCAGACCAGTTCAAACCAAGACCTAGAGGAAGATCTCTTCAAAGTGGGTAACCAGAATTATACCCTCTTTCAGATGAGGTCTCTACTGGTGCTTTTTATAATGACATCTCCATTACTTTGTCAATGCACGTAGTCACCCCATGAGGTGTTACCACTCCCCAGTCTGTCTGCTCCACTGTTCTTTGCAACTAACGAGCTCCCCACTTGCATGAGAAACTTTTGTTCTAGTGCCTTACCTTGCACTTTGTACTTTTCTCATTTCTGTTTGAGCAGTCCTCAAGGTGAGACAGTTCTTTGTTTATACATCTTGCTCTATCTCTGCATTGACAGTGTTTTCCAACTCTGTGTCAACAGTCCACTTAACATGAAAGTAAGAATATGCCATTAATGATCAATCATGAAAATATTAAATAAAATTGGTCTCACTCTTTGAGGAGCTATATTAATATATTATACTTTCAGCCTGACCAGTACTTGTCTCTTTCATCAATCCCTTATTTGCCTAAAAATTCTTTACTAATATCATCTACATCTTAACTAGTAATCTCCTATAAGACACTGTATCCAATGATTTACTTAAATGGTGATAGACTAGTCTTTACTGCATTTCTTTTGTTTAAAAAAATCAGTTATCAGAAAAGGCAGTCAGTTTTTTTTAAGCTTTTGGGAAAGCCATAATGCATTTTATCCTATTTTCCGCTTACCTTGATGTCTTTAATTGCTTCTGCATGTATTCCAGAGCATTGCATACTGCCAGGATCATATAACTAACTCTGTATTTGCCCAGATCACCGTCTCCTTTTTTCTTACTTTTATGTGTTAAATCAGGTATTCTGCAGTCATATAATATCCTTCTATATTGATAGGTGTACTGAGATTCTTGCAGCTTATCCTGTAATATCCCTTATCAGTTCTTTAAACATTCTGAGGTGAAAGTTCTTTTGTTCCACTTCCTTGAGTGCAGTATTATCTTGGAGTTTACTTCCATTTTCTCATTCCCATTAACTGTACTGCCTTTGTCCTACCCTCAATATCACCATCACTATTAAAAAATTAAGCCAACTCCTAATTTACTTTTTTAGTCTGTGCACAGATTGTATTTAGTCTCTAGCACATGCCCATTGCATAGGATTCCTACTCAGTTTTTTTTGCTGTCCTGTTTTTAATACAACTGAAGAGTATTTGTACAGCTTTTGATAATAAGTATCCTTTGCAAGATCTTGCACATCTTTACTTTTTACAAGTATCCCCTTCTCTGTATACTTTTGGACCATGAAGAGTATACATTCCTCATGTCTTACATCTTTCTTCTGCTCTTGATATGCTGTCCTGTTGCATGAATATCCTTTTGTAGGATTTTTTGTTCCTTACTGAAAATGCAGGAGTTGCAAGAGAACTGTGTACTATCATTCAAGGGTGTCATCATGTGATGGGGCAGAATATTCATGGTTTGCACAATCAATACCTAACTACATTAGAAAAAAATAAAATCCCAGCTTTCTGTCATAATTTCACGTCCACCACATCATCTGTTTTAAAAAGAGGCTGTAAACTTCTCTATTTAAACAAGTGAGATTAATCTATGGGTTCAAATGCAGCCTCTCCATCTGAAATTTGCGGAAGCTTCTAACAGAATTCCCAGGTTTGTGGCTTGGATTTGTGTCTATTTTGAGCACGTTTGTGGACTCGATAAAGTGGAACAAAATTTTGTCTGCTGCTCCTGTAATGGGTAGGTGGAGTTGTCTCATTGTGAATATTACTTTCTTGGACAGATTATAGCTATTGAGGTAGAGAAGGATTAGGAGATCTCTGGATGTGAATGCGTGAGATCAATCCAGACTTGAGTAATGTGCACTGTGGTGTGCTTGCTCTCCTTCCATAAAAAATGAGAGCGAGCAAGGTGCCTCCAAGATTACTGCTTAGTGAAGATTCGACAAGATGGAGTTTTCTTTTATCTGAGCTTATTTGTATTCATTGGAGTCCTCAATGCCCACCTCAATTCCAGCAACCTAAAAAAATAATGGTTACTTTAAAGCTTTCCAGCAAATGCCCACAACACAGATCATTATTGTCTGAGTGACAGGAGGGAAGGAGCTGAGAAGGAGAGGCAGGGGGAATGTGCTTCCTCCTGCTGCTGGATTTGCATCATGCAACACACCAGTAGACAAGAGGGAAGTATTTTTTCCCTAAATAAATTTAGGCATCTATCCTAGCAGTGCAAGCAGGGCACATGTGGTTGCACACAAACATTCACATTTCCACAAATAATGAATTGAACCGAAGAGCACACAGCTACCACAGTACCAGCACAGACAGTTGTGGCTGTGGAAGCATTCATACAGACACCCTTAAGCAATAAAAAAACCCAAACTCCCAGGAAAACTGTACTTTGATTGTCTATGGGCTTCCTATTAAAGAAGAATACCCCAAGAACTGAAAACTGATTTAGCAACAGAAAAGGACATATACTGGGGAGCTGACCCTTGCAGCTCTTCTGGTCCAAGTAGGCTTCCTTTCTGTAATTCTTCATAGCCTACTCTTGCTCTTCTGTAACCCTTGGACACTAGTAACTTGAGACTTTGGATAGCTTTAGCATACAGGGTTAGTTAAAGAGCCCTGCCTTTTAAACTGGGATTTGTTATCTGGATTTTAAGCTGTGATGTGAAAAAATAGACAGTTACGCACAGAGCTCACATGGGCACACCAGTTCCTTCTACCCACTCTCACTAAGCCCAAAGCCTCATGATAGACTAAAATTAATGGTGACTATTGTGGTCTCTTCTCTGTAGGTAATGAATGGTTAGTGAAGGACATTGGTGACAAAATGCTGACTTCTGGAGGCTGAGAACCGATTGGGTCAGCACATGGGTGGCTGAGCTACCTGTGTACAGGTATCTTGTACTGGTTTACACACTCTCTGCTATCTGAGCTATCCATTGAAAGCCAGGACATTGTGCTATTCAGGACACCCAACCAGGACACCCTATGGTTCTTAAGATGGCATAAGCTGCCTATATTTAAGACACTGAATCACAGCCTGCTTGATTCACAGGGAAGTGTATAACAGTTTAATATTGGCTCTCAACAAAACCTGAGTACTCAACAATGAAAAATACTTTATAGCATTAATAGCCAATATCTTTGCTTGTACAGAGACAGACCTATAACTGCAATAAAAGCCACCCAAACAGATAGGATTCAAAGGCTAATTATCTTAATGTATTTTCCCTTTCTCTCTCACTCATTTTTTTTTTTAGTTTTTTTTTTTTTATTCTCTATACTTTCTAGCAGCAGAGAGAGAAACTGCACATAGAGTTATTATTTTGACCAGGATTTGTATCTTCCTGATTTGAACATGTCAGGGCTTTATAGCAAAGCTGTTTCATAGTCTCAAGCTTCAGTGCCCGTTTATTTGCTTTGCCAACTATTTTGAGGGGTTTTATTCTTGACCTCAGAGGCATTATCTGTGTGTAGTAGTAGGGAACTGTAACAAGGGAATTTTTCAGTTGTCCCTTCTGTAGCAGTGACAAGTCTGTCACTACTTGATATTAGCATGTTTTAGGAGGTTCTGGGGAGTTTAGCACATATGTCTGAAATAATTTGAATGTCTTTCAGTAGTTTTGGTAATGAGAAGTCAAGGGCTACATGCACAGTGCAGACTGCTCAGCATTGCTCATCTCACTTCAGGGTTGCATTGTCTGACACTAGCTTCCTTTGCTTTTGCATGGTACCAGCTCATGCAAAAAGTAAGCCTTAGGATTTTTTGAATAGGAAGAACAGGCTATAGCGGAAGTTGAACTATTCCATTCCACCAAACATGGGAACCACTGTATGGCATCTCTGAGAAGTGTTCCTTCTTGAAGAAAAAATGGTTGCATTTAAGCATAACAGACCTGAAACCTCTGTTCCTGGGGCATCCTCCAAAAGGACTTTTATTCCTTTCAATAAGTCATTTCTGATGAATGAAAGAATTCAGGTCTTTGCAGTGACATTTTCATGTTGTTTTTCCAAGGACCTTCTACTGGATCTCTTAAAATCACTTTACCTGTGGTTGCTGCAACCTCTGCCAGTAGGGTGTGTTTGGTGGGATTGAACAAGTGTTCTTCCATTGCCAGTTTTTTAAATAGGGTTTGTATGTACTACACTGTACGCCCAGCTGTGAGACCCTGATTCTGCAGCTCTCTTTTTATACAAGGAGATCTCTGACTCATCCCAAATATATTGAGCATTTCATAATATTTTTTAAAGAAAAATAGACCTAGGTTGTCCTAAAAGTGAACTTGAACATAATTTTATAGCTCTAGATGGTGAAGAGCAGAAAAATAAAAAATGTGTTTTTCAAGTTGTGCTTCAGTGGACTTGCCATAGAAAAAGGAGGGAGAGAGGAGGATGAAGACACACAATAAGATAATGACAAAAGAAATCGGGATTTCTCTTTTCTTGAAGAAGCTCTGGCAGTCATATTTAGTTGGCCATTCTTCATTCAGTCTTTCCACATAATAGTTGCACAAGGGAAATGGGACTGGTCTACTAGTCAGGGGTATTAGTTCTGCTTGGCAAACTTCAATTTAGGCTAGCAAAAGGCTAGAGGGAATAGCAGGTTTTCTTCGAAGAGGAGGAAGTGTGCATGTGTGTTGGCTATATCTCAGGACGAAAGTGGGTGAGGATCAGAGGAGTGAAGCCAATGAAAGCGACATAATTTTTGGTAGGCAGAAGGTAAATACTATCCATCCTCCTTTCAATACATATTGTTCTTTTTAACATCAAGGATGTCATTTTCAATTAAAGACTATTGGAAGCATGAGAGGGCATGGGGAGCAGCACAGTCATGATGCTGATATCAGCAGTGGGACTGTCACTATTAATATGTTTGCCCTTGTTAAGGATCTGTTCAGGCATACATGGAAATTTGAATCTCTGATTTGACCACTTTACATGACAATTCATCCTGTTCCCTTCACACGCATCTCTGATTCCAGCAGTATCAGAGCACCCTGTATTCTTGAATTTACCTATCTGCATAATACTCCATGATTTGATCAGAACAGTTATCCCAGTTTGTAATTAGGATAGTCTAGTTGAGGTGCTGGACTAGTCACTTGCTTGTATCTGCATTAGGAATAATGTAGACCTGTAAGGGTAAATCTGTAGAACTGAAACATCAGGACAGAAGACCTAATTGTAAGAATTTCAAGGAAGGTTGCTTTGCATTAGAGCTGTCTGAGAAGTGACTATCCATTAGCAATGGAGTACCTATAATGTACGTTGTATTTTCTGTAGAAAAAAAGTCCAGTCTGTACCTGTCTAGACAGCTCCTGACTCAGGGAGCAGGGATGACCTGACAATTCACTTCATTAGCACAATTACACTCCAAACTGAAGTATTTGTGAGGACACAAGAGAAATCATCTGCTTCCTTTTGAGATACCCTAGAGTATCCTGCCCGCTTCAGAATAGAGGAGATCTCCCATATTTGATGTCATATTTGCCAGCCTTGTGCAGATACCTCATATGCAGTTAAGACAAGTCAAATGATTTCTGTGTGGGTAGATGAAACAAGATGAGAAAGCCTGTAGCTGAGCCCCAGAACAGAGCTCCTTTACATCCTGGGAGATCTTTCCCTTCAAAAAGAGTTCTGTGGTTACTTTTGGAATTAGGACTTTAATGAGATCTGGCTACTGGGAAGGAGAAATACTTCAGCAGTATTGTCATTCCCCCAGAATGACAGCAGAATGAGAACATTCCTCCTGTCCTTGACACTGGTGAGGCCACATCTCAAATAGTCTTATTTTTGGCGCCTCACTTCAATAAAGACATTGAGGAGCTGGAGCAAGTTCAGAGAAGGCCCATGAAGCTGATAAAAGGTCTGGAGAATAAGTCGTGTTAGAAGCAGCTAGGGAGCTTGGGGTGTTTAGCCTGGAGAAAAGGAGACCCAGGGAGGACCTTATCACTCTCTACAACCAAAAGGAGGTTGTAGACATGTGGGGGTCTGTCTCTTCTCCCTGGTAACAAAGGATAGGACAAGAGGAAATGTCCTCAAATGGCAAGCAGAGGTTTAGGATGTTAGGAAAAAATTATTCACCAAAAAATTATTCACTGAAAGTGCTGTCAAGCATTGAAATGGGCTGTCCAGAGAAGTGTTTGAGTCATTATCCCTGAAGGTATTTAAATGATGTGTAGATGTGTCACTTAGGGACATGGTTTAGTGGAACATATTTGTGTTAGGTTTATAGTTGGACTGAATCATCTTACAGGTCTTTTCTAACATAAATGCTTCTCTGATTCTATGATTTTAGAGTAATGTGACATAAGAGGGCATGTGTTTCACATAAAAGTGAGATCTGGTCATAGATGTTGCCTATTTGCAAGAATTAAATGTTAGCATTGTTCCCACTTCATCACTAGCTCAGTATTGCTCAATTAAATGTAGCTGGCAGAGGCACCAGAGCCACACAATGATTTTACTCCATCTTCTTTTATGACCAAAGCTAACAAAACCCACAAAAGACTCAGGCTCTTACTTCTTCTTTGTGGATTTCATGGGAGCTGTCCTATTAAGCCGATCAGGCTTAAATTAGAGGTGTTGTTTTGTTGTGCTTAGATGGCAGTGTATCAAAGAGATGGAGTAAAACACAGTTTGAAACACGAAAAAATTGCAGAACTGTTATTTTATGATGTATTTTCTAGCACTATAATTGCAAAGCCCTGTAAAAAGTCATGTTACTGTAACCTCCTATAACTATCTTATAACTGAAAGGACTGTTTTTTAGCTGCAGCCTCCTTGCAAAATTCCACCTCAAACCATTTATTCTCCTTGAACTCTTTAAAAAAATGTCAAGTAGATACAGAAGTCATCTACACAGTTTCCTGTGATAAGCTTATTCCTTAACATGACTCTAAAAAACATATACACCCCTCTCCAAAGGGGGCTACACTTTAGCAGCAGGTGTTAAAAAAAGGCCACTGTTCTACAAGGTATATGTAAATCTTCTGAATCCTTTGCGATAAAGTGAAATATAAATGTCTGATGATGATAATATAGTTTGGAAACATTGTCCTTGCTATATACCTTGTAGTTGGTTGAATGATTTACTGACTAATTATCTGATAGGAGGCAGCAGTAAAATACCTCCAGACCATGTATTAGCAACGCTGATAAAAAAGACAGCTGTAACCAGCATGACTCACCATGATATGTAGAAGGTGTGGCTTCTTTTGAAATAATAGTATCAGCTAATTTAACCCTGCAGACAGCAAGGTTTCTATAAAAGCACTCTGTATGCTCAGTTTAGGAAAATGTGGGGCCAGTGTTGACTGGAGCAGGGACCTGGTGTCAAAAGATTTGGAAACGACCAAGGTACTTATTGACACCTTCACCTTGATTTTTACTAAGAAGGTTTGCCTTCAGGAATCACAGGCCTCTCTGGGAAGTAGGCATCTGGCACAATGACAATTTACTCCTGGTAGAGAAGTACAAGATTATTTAAACAAACTGGACACAAACAGGACCATGAAACCTGACAGGATGTTTCCATGAATACTGAAGGATTTGATGGATGTAATTGTGAAGCCACTCTAGATTCCTTCTGTAGGTCTTGGTAACTGGAAGAGGTTCCTAAAGACTCGAAGACAGCGCCACCTGTCTTCAGGAAAGGCAAGCAGGAAAATGTAGGGAACCACGGCATATTTAACCAGACCTTATTCCCTGGGAAGGTGATGGAGCAAATAATCCTGAAAACCATTTCCCAGACCCTTGGAGGACACAAGTGATTTGGTATTGTCAGCATGGGTTTACAATGCCATGATTAGTTCAGTGAATCATTATATCATAGATCTTGACAGATCATAGTTGTTTTGACTTTTTAAAGCCTTTTTACACTGTCTCACCTTTTGACATAAGTTTCTCACTGATGAACTAATGATGTTTGGAATAGGTAAGTGCACCACAAAGTGCATTGAAAACTGGAGTCACTCTTCTCAGTGAAGAGAATGTGCAAGAAGCAGTGGGCACTAATTGTAAATTCCATTTAAATGCAGGAAAACCCCCTTTATTTTTACTGCAAGGATGCTCAGACACTGGAACAAAACTCTCAGTTATGGAGTCTTCATCCTTGGAGAGGACATTAAAAATTGGGCATGGCCCTGAGCAACTCATTCTAATTAACCTTGCTCTGAGCAAAGGGGCTGGACTGGATGACCTCCAGTGGCACTTTTCAATCTCAATTATTGTTCTGTGAGTCTGGGTGCTTATGTTTGACATTACAATGTCTCTATTGGTAGAAAATATACAGCTTCTGGATGGAGTATGTGGAAGAAAACCTACTGAGACCCATACTTTTCTTGTAGATGTTCTCTTGAACTCATTGTAATGTGTTTGAATAGAATTTATTGGCTTTTTGCTTTTCCAAACTTCTTTGGCATGAAATAACTACCAGTCACAAAAAGGCCTTACCTCCTGGTGAGGTTTCCTACCCTTCCTGTAAGCACAGATTTTTTTATTCTTTTTTTTTTTAATGGACCTCTGCTCCCGTTGAGAAGGGGGAAGACAGAATTGTGTGTTCACAGAATAATTAATGAAGAGATATGCACAAGATGCTCTCTTTCACCTTAAATTCTAAATGGATAAACATATATTGACCCATATGTGTGACACAAATGAAGTATAGAGAAACAATGATGAAGAAAGAACAACCCTTGTATTAAAGAGAGAATTGTATTGTATGAAGAAAGGACAACTATTAATGTTGTCCAAGTTCTTTAGAGGTATTTCATGGATTCACTTGTGCATTGACATGATTCCCTTGCTCTTACCTGGGTAATTTCACTTTTGTATTTTGGAATGAAATCTGCTGACCTGGGCAACCACACGAAGATGTACAGCAGAACCAGCACTGTTATGGCCAAAGATAAAAGCAAAGGTTGAGGTAAAAGCATGGTTGGACTGAAGTTTCCTTATCATGCAAACTTGTGTGTTTAAAAAAAGAAAAAGGCCACCTTGGTCAACTCCAAAGACAAGCTTTTAGCTTTGGCAATCACATGAAGAATAAATGTGTAGCAGCTTCCTTTATCAAGAGAGCATGTTTGCTGTTAAGCCACTGCAGAACAATAAACTTCCTGTCTAAATAATTATCTATTCCCACTACAGTCCTTGTATGCTGAAAAGATATAGGTACTCAAGGTTCTGATAGAAAATATTGATCTTTTAGTTGAGGTCAACAAGTGGTGATGAGAAGGGAAGGCAGAAGGATGGCAAAGTGTAGGCTCTGTTCATATTTTTTATCCAGGAGCATCCACTTGAAGAGACTAGAGAAAATGTCCTTGTTTCATTAGTTCCTTGTAAAGATCTCCCTTCTGCAATTGAGACATTTAGCCTCTTGGGAAAGACAGCTAAACAGAAATCCATTTACCTTTCACATGTTTTTCATAATTTCCCCTGCTACTTTGGTTAATTAATTATCACCGCTATTTGTGTTTAAACAAGGGGTCTGTCTCCCTCCCTTCTCCCAAGCCCATCTGCTCCTCCATGACCTTGCTTGTGAAGTCATTGCTGTGCTGATTTTGTGAAAGCAGAAACACTACCTTAGCAACAGACAGCTGTGTCGCAAAGACGGGGCTGTGACCTCACGGCAGGAAGGACTGGGCTGGTGGTGGGGGAGAGATTTTCTCCCACAAACACAGAAGCTTTTGATGATAACAGAGAGGAAGGCAAGGCATTATTATACCCAGAACAAATGGTCTTGCTGTTTGACTGCTTCTGCTTTAGAAGTTGTCCCTTGCTTTAAATTCTCTTCTTCAAAGGCACTTTTTAAACTTGTATGTTTTTCATGCAAGGGAACTGGTTTCTTCCTCAGATCTCAGCTCAGAAGGTATCTCCAGGAAGGTGTAGGGGATGGATTTAATCACAGAGGACATGGGCCTGAGTTTCTACAAAGCCTGTGAATTGTCCAGATCTCAGTTTTGATTTGTTCAGTTTGGTCAAACAAATCTAAGACTTAAGAGGCAACTCTCATTTTTATTCTAACTGTTCAAGGATTTCTGTCTACTCTACCCCCACCCAAAGTGCCTCTCTTCTGACTGAAATCAAGTAGAGCAATCCAGCAGTGATAGCTTTCTTTTATAAATATTTGCATGACTGGATGAGAAGTGGAAATCAGGTCTCATGATCACAAAGCATTTTTAATGTAGATGCAGCAAGACACATCAAAGCTAAATAACATAGAAGTGGTACTCCACAAGCTGTCTGCAGAAAGTGCCTCTATAAATACATATAGATTGTGAGGCTACAGAAAATGTATCTTGATCAGTCTCTTGCTGTCTTCTTCCTTGGCTGATTGCTTGGTTGTTCCATGAAGTGCCACAGTCTTCAAAACCTCACACCTCCTTCATTAGCTAAAAGTAGCTGGTGTTTCAACATAAGCCATGGCTGTTTATTGCCTGAGAACAATTTATAGTTCAGTGTGCTACTGGGATAGGTTAGCTGGGTCAAAAAACCTCTCCCTTTCCAATATATTCCATGATTAAATCACAGTCTTTTAGAGGATACATGATGGGTCCCCACTGATATGACCCACAGTGAAGCATTGACTGATCTGGAGTCCATTTTCTTTCAGGTGCCATGGAGGATGACAGCACTTACATTGTGCCATCACCACATCTCACTCAGCCTTATAGATAGGTAGGAGTCAGCAACCCCAGGTTGCAAGTGACTATACTGGATCACACTGAGTGGGAACAATTTCTTTAGCTTTTTCTTCTGTATGTTGCCAAACTAGAAAAATATAATTTCCAGATTTGGACTTTTGCTATCCAAATGCAAAGTCACTACCTACCTTTTCTGATGGAAGTTTTTTGAAGGAAAGAAGTAAGGGGGATGTAAGAAGGTGATTGAAGGGAGATATTTAAATTACTATCTGTTTACAACTGGAATTTAAGGGACCTAGTACAAATTTTTAAGATTTAAGATTTGCCTAATTAATATCTGCAGGCTGAATATAAAGAAAAATCAAGTCCTTTGTGTCTCATTGAATGGCTCTCACCCAAGTATCATTTTATTTCATGTCTGATTTGTCCTTAATATTTCATCCAGCTGCTGCAGCTGTTTACTTTGTGTCCCATCTGATTCCCTCCTTATGTCTTATCGGGCTCACTTCTTATGGTCCTGCTTGATTTTCACTAGACCACTAACCATTCACCATTACTTATTAGTGTCCTAATCTCTGTGTTCTCTATTTGACACACAGACCTTCCTTTTCATGTTCTCTGTACTTGTTTGGACGTTTGGACTATAAACACGCATACCAAACCTGCTCTGCTCACTTAGATCTACTAGTGTCCTCTAGGCGTTCAGGCAGCTTTGTCTGGTTTGCCCTTGCAAAATATTTGGTTTTGTTGCATTTTGTTCTTTCAAAAGTAATTTTCCTAGAGTGCTGCACTCTGCATAGTATGAAATGGTTATTGCTGTCACATCTAGAGATCCAGCAACCTCAGATCACTGTAATAGATAGCTGGAAGGACTCAGAATTAAACTGCCCTTTCTATTTTGCCATGCAACCTGTCTGTTCCTTTGCTCTGGTGTAATATCCACCAGAGGACCATGGGGAAAGCTTGTTTTTGGACAGCAGTAATGCTATATTTAAGTATTCTTTTAAAAAAAAGAAAAAGGGCAAGAAGTTTCTTTAGTTGGTGCGTTCTATCAGAGGCAAGATAATAGAATTTCTAAACCCATTGATTTTATGGCATTAAGAATCTGCTTGATAAGTCAGTCTCTGTACACTGGTGATCACTATCTCCAGCTGTATAAGCAGAACTGTCCCCATTTCATTTTCAATAAGAAATTGAGGGAGACTTAGATGTGCTGGAAAATATGGAGAAAATAAATAGCATAAAATCTCTGTTCTTTTGGGGTACAGCATAGCTATTTGTTATTGAATGCTGTAGGAGCCAGAGAGAAACAGATTTGGAAGACGTGTGAGCAAATGATTCTTAATTTGTGGGTGTCAGGCTCCTCCAGCAGACAGTGCTGAGGGTCACCCACAGGAGCACTACTTACGGGGTACTCCAGCACCAGCCTTTCCAATGAGCAGCCTCAGAGGGAACAGGCAAGGGAACTTAGTGTAGGAGATGTTCATGAATACTTTGAGATATGTGCAACTAACCCAGGAGCAGCTGCTCTCTACAAGCGGTGTTGCAGGGAAAGGGGTAGAAATTGGAGTGGAGGGGAGATCCCAGTTCCTTGCAACCCTGTGTGTGTGAAGTAGGTAAAATATTGAAAAACCTCTTAACTCTGGGTGAAAAAAATTATTATACTCACCTTAAGGGGTGTTTAGAAAAGAAGAAGAAGAAGAAATGAGGGAAGGTGGAGTCGCAAGCAGACCTGTGATATTGCCAGGTACCTTGGCCAGATAGATGCACAACATCCCTTCCCAAATGCTGCCTCCCTCCATGGGGCTGTCCAAGTCTGTTTTCTACTTGACTGGTTGTGCTATTGAGTCCCATTTGGAAGGATTCACATGTGACCTGAGACTGTCCTCTAGATGTCTGAATCTGTCCTCTACAAGATAAATAATGCAAAAACAAACATGCCAAACAGTAACCTTCACTTGTTTCCCTGACACTGCTGGAGGGAGGGAGGAAATGAAGGAGCAAGCGTGAGCAAGTGAATGAGCAAGCTGCACGCTAGACAGGCAGGAGAGCGGCACAGAGAAGCAAGGTACAGCATGGGGAACAGTGAGAGCAGTTGGATTCACTCTCCACACAGCTCTGCTGTTTTAGACTAGATATCTGGCTGCTGCGGCAATGTCTCTCAAGGCCAGGGAAGTATTCAGCCCTGCTCCACGGCAAGGGTGCACAGTAAGCTTCAGCAGCCTCTTGGCCACATCTGCTCAGCATGGAGCGCAGCAGGCGTCAGGTGGAGGCACCAGTACTGCACAAGTTAAAGTCTTCACTGTACCATCAATTGTCCTGGAAGTCTCAAGTAAATGGATCACATTGCACACTGCATTATTTCTTCCCTGCACCTTCCCCCAACACCACCATCCCCTCACACCCCTTCCCCCTCCTTCCCAAAACTCTAACAGCGTAGAAGAGGATTCCATTTTCCCATTGAATGTACTTGTGATGCAAGTATTCGTTAATTGCAGATACAGTTGTATGCGGCATGTGTGCTAAAGTGCAATCAGCTTTGTGTGGAAGACAAATGCATGCAGACTTAAATAGCTGAGATTTTTATCTTTCTCCTCATGGGAAATATGCAGCAAGTTGTCCCCAGCTAGAGCCAATGGAAAAAGGGTGCTTTTCTATTTTTGTTTCCCCTTCTTGCAATACAGTGAGGTAGGGGATTGGCCTTCATGGTTCTTTTAAAGAGAAGGGGTTCCTCATTCCAGGTGTGGTATGCTTTTTTCATGTTAAAAATTGTGAGGTTTTCTTCATTTGTATGTGGCAGAAAAGCAGAGACTTTTTCTTCTTTTGTTGGTCCCTTGAAACTTCACTGCAGAGGAGTATAAGACAGGGAGTTAAAAATACAGGTTGAGGATGAGAAAAAGTATCATTCCTGTGCTTTACTGTAAAATACTCTGCAGCAGAAACCGAGGTGAATGGAGCTCTGTGGATCTCATGCAGACAATTGCAGGGCCCAGCAAGTGCTACGGTGACTGTGAAAGTATCAAATACCCAGGGAGAGCACATGTCTAGAGGATCATGGAGTGGTTGGCACAAGCTTGTCTTTCAAATAAGGAGAGTGCAGTGATTCATTCCCAGAGCCAAGCTGGCATAGGCCTGAGTCTGATAGATGCATATAGGACATGTGGGACAGTATCTTGCTGCAAAGGAGCCACCTGGACAGATGGTAAAGGCTAGGCCCCAGCTCAGCTTCTGATCAGGGTCCAAAAGCTAGGCAGATAATGCTCCAAACCAACTGTGAGGCATCAGAGAGAGAGGATGGTGCACAGGGAAATAAGGAGAAGGACTTCAGCCTGAGAATCTTGGCATCTAGGTATCTTTGGAGTGGGGCTGTCCTGTTCCCAGTGGATTTCAAGCTGAATGAAATCCAAGTTTCTGAGCTGATCAGACATCCTAGCTTATGTATAAAACTGGAAACCTTTTGTTTTGAGAAGTGCAGAAGACAAAGTCACAAGACCAAGAGGGTGAGATTATTGGCATGCAGGAATGCTGGCTAACTTGCTACCTTGAAAGTGAGCTGGATAAACTATTGCAGGCTGATTCCCTGGGTAGTGCTGCCCCTATTCTGCCGAGCTGTGTTTGCCCAGAGCTCAAACAGGGCTCGTTCCAAGCCTCCGTCTTTGCACTCACAACCTGCCTCCCCATCTGCTCACCTGCCGTCCATCACTGCCTACATGCTGGGATTAATGTTACTAGTCCTGCATGCCAGCAGTCTGACTCTCTCAAGCTTTTGTAGCTTGCTTTCATGAGGATCAGATCAACTATTCTCCTGTCCTGCTTTTCAGCGCACCAACTCAATCTCTGTCATACTCACACACTCTGTTGTGGACACATACACACCCTTCAGCCTTTTGCTTGCTCACAACATTAGGAGATGTGTTTGCTTCAGCAATGTGATTATGTGTAAGAAATTTGCTCTTCATTTTTATTCCTTAGTCGGAGTAAGGCAATTCTATGCAGAGCTTGCAAAAAATTTGTTTGCACCTTTATTAATAGTAGCAGAATTTTGTCTCTGGTGTGTGACAGGGAAGCCTAAGCCATTATTTTAAATTTTTGTTTAAAAAGCAGCAACAGTCACAAAAAATTCACAACACAATGTCTGTGTCTTACCAACATAGATCATCATCATCTCCTAGCTATATGCAGAAAAGCCTATTTCCCCTTCAGCCTTGTGGCCTGATGGGATTCAGTTCCTAAAGAAATGGGATTTATGATTCACATAGGTTTTTAATATGCCTTCAGAATGCTTCTGTGTCTAAAAACTGTGCTACTTATTTTGGATCCCAGCAGACCTCACCAATATTGACTTGCAGATGAAAGCTACCATGCACCTTTAAAATAAAGAAAGATGCTGAGCCTTGTCGCTGCACAGTTGCAGGACAAAAGCATCCTGCTTTAGTGCAGAAATTGGGGTGGCAGGGGATTTACAGACCTTTTACGCTGGTGGAGAATCCTCAGGGCTCTGATCCCTCCTGGAGTGGAGAGGACCTGTTCATGTGCAGACCTGTGAGCCTGTCAGTGTCAGGTAGTGTCAGGTGCATATTTATGGTCAGCCATACTGGCTGGCCTTGCTCCAAACCCATCAAAGTACAAATGAGGAAATTAAGGGTTTTGCTTTGATTGACAGAGATTTTCCTGGCGTGTGGATCTGCTTCCTGAGCCTCATCCCATTTGTTCTGGCAGCTGTGGTTGTCCACATGCATCAGGCTGTACTTACAGCATGCATAGCATAAGCCCATGTTTCTGGTGTTTACAGCTAGACAGTGTGTGTGTTGTGTTAGGCTTTTGCTGAGCACACTGTGTGCTGCAGAGTTGGAGTAAATAATGTTGATGCAAATATTGTGGAAGCCTCAGACCCATGATTAAATGATCATGGATTTACTGATGTCTGTAGTTTTTTTGTTCTTCCTGGGTACAGTCTTAACAAGTGCTGGGAGGGAACTGGATGTGTGCTGTATCAGATGGATCTAAGCCTGATCTGTGGCATTTGCAATTTTTAATAATAATCCTTTCCTGCCTTTGAAACAAAACACAACCTAACCAACCTTTTTGACTTTAAGTTCAAGACAGAGGTTTCTGATAAACAGTTTTCAGAGTCCAGGATGGATTCAAAGTAGACAAGATAATTGTGGTGGGGAACGTTTGAATTGATAAATAGGAGAGAAAAGAGTCCATGTCCATGTGGGATACAGACATCTCTGTGAGAGGGGATGTGAAGACCCACTCCTCTATGACCTTATGTATGTCATCTGCTTGGACTAATGAGTTGCTGTGGTTTAATAATTCACCTAGCGCTGCCTGTCTATGTGTGTTTTCCTGCCCTTGGGGTAACAACTTGATCCACCGCAGTAGTTAAATTGGGCTTCAGTCCCTTATATTTGCTGAGATCATGCCCATGGAGTTACACAACTTTAGCTGATACTGAAGCACAGCCAACTGATTATCTGTGTCAAAGCTATTTATTTTAGTCTTTCATCTAGTTCTTTTCTTGTTCCCATTGTTGCTGCAAAGTGAAAGATGTATGAGTTTTTCAAGCTGGCCACAGACAGTTGTTCCAGGACCTTTCTAACAAAGGGTAGAGGCAGGAGGAGATTGAAGGGGTTGCTGATAGCATCCCTCCTCACAGAGGTCTGGCTGCTGGGGCTCAGACACAGCTTTGAGATTGTGCAGATGAGGATGGCCCCACCTCTTTTGGTGGCCTTAGAGTGCCTCAAAAAATGCTTCTACGGGACAAGTCTCCTTTCCTGCGGGAAGTGCTTTTTAAGCTGAACCTTTACTTTTCAGCCACTGCCTGACCTACATCAAAAAAGCGTGCCTGTCTCTAGTTCAGGCACAACCATGCCTGGCCATGCACAATTGTTAATCCAGACCTCCCTACTGCAGCTAATGTCCCAGCCTGGCTGCAGCCCAGCTCCCTCATCATGGCTTTGCAAAACCAACACAGGGCTGTGTCTGACCCAAGGTACTCTCACTAGGACTGATCCTGAGCCCAATCTGCATTGTCCTAGCTGGGCCTTAAGCCATCCTAGCCCCCTCCTCAGGGTCCTGTCTGGCCATCCCAGGGCTGTATTGGACCCTGGGTACACTCAAATCAGCCAGATCCTGACTATCACTCCTTTCTTTATGGTGCCCGAACACAGAGCTATCAGAGCTTAAGATGCACATTATTGCTGGAACAGAATTTTAAAAAATCTGGTTATACAGATTCAATGAATAGTTTGGGTTGGAAGGAGCCTTTAAAGATCTAGATCAACTCCCTTGCAAAAAGCAGAGACATCTCCAACCAGATCAGGCTGCTCAGAGCCCCGTCCAACCTGACCTTCAGTGGAATCCACTGCCTCTCTGGGAAGCTTGTTCCAGTGTTTTACCATACTCATTGTAAAAAATCCTTTCTTATATCTAATCTAATTCATACATGATGGTCACTATACTGAGGTAAAGTCACAGCCCTGGCCTCCAAACATAGCTAGCTGGTACCCTGCTAGCTTCACGACTGCATGAGAGAAGTGTTGAGATAGTTTGGCTTATTTATCTCACGAACAAGGCCAGGCTGATCATGAGCAGTCTGTGTTGCTTGCTGAGGGATAACTAAGGTAATGCCCAATGGACTACTGCTGTGGCTGGACAGAGGATGAGATCATTAGGATCACAAACCGCTATCTCTTGTGTCTTACTTCTGAAATAATAGTATGGCATGGATTGCATTTCATAATGAGCTGTTCATAAACACAAGGTGTCTTTTATGGGAAATGCAAGCACCTGCGTACTCAGCTTTCTACCAAGTTAGGGCAAGTAAATCAGCTTCAAGAAACTTGTCTTTTAATTATGAGTATTGCCAAAGACAGACTCTCTAAATGTGAAAGAATTTTACTTGCTTCAGGTTCAGTTTCTAAATCTCTAAGCCTCTTCAGGGCCTCGTGGAAGATGTGACATACGACCTACCACATGCTTGTTCCCCCCATGGGCTCTGTGCTCCCTTTGGACTACCTGTTTCATAGAGCTTCAGACCCATTTCTTAAGTCTGAGTTATCAGAGTTTTATTTCATCTAAACAAAGAAAGATATTTCGATCAACCCTAGCAGTGATTATGCAGCCAAGCACAAGGAGTATAAACAAAACAAAACATATTTTCACTATGCATAGCTTTTCATTCCAGATTAAAGCAAACAACCAGAAAGAATATTGGTCTCCCATGAGAGAGCAATGTATTGGTGAATCTTCTGTAAGAAGATGCAGCAACTTTGAGAATAAAATGGCCGTTGGGGAGAATTTTTGAAGCAGATTTAAAGGGGAAATATGCAGAAAGCAAAGAAGCAAGAATTTCATCTTGCTTCCACCATAATAATAACAATAATACTTTGCCCAGTGCGTATGCTTTACTGCTCACTGTAGCCAAGAGCGAAATTCCCTGCCCACCAAACAAAATCAGCAAAAGGCAAGACTGGCTTTTCAGGCAGGAAAACTTCACGGGTGCATCCATCAAATCCTGCAATGGGACCAGTGAAGCACACAGGCTGCAAGGCATCAGTAATGAGAACTGGAGAATAGAAAGCCCTCAGCAGTACAGGCTCAATAATTAATCAAAGCTGAAAATCTTTCTAACGAAGGCAGCAGCCCCAGCAAAACAGAGAGGGAGCATTTAAGGAGTTAGGGGTCTGAAGAAGAAAGGAGGACATCTCAAAAAACAAATTATCAAGGGATGGAGAAAGAATCGCCACAGCATTTCCCTTCCTGATGTTCTCAGCAATGCACTGAAGCCAATATGGCAATAGATGGGTATAATTTAATCTTCTTGCTTTTTCTATGATTCTTTTTCATCTAAGTGTCTCTTGCAGTGGCTAGCTCCTATTATAAGAAAGAGGTCATTCCACAGAAGAAAAGCTACTGCTCTGGGACCCTGCATCCTGGAGATGCTTCTAGTTTTCAGGGTGACACCATAAATAAGTTTCTCAAAGTTCCTGTTCTAATGTGTGAAGTTGTCTGGCAGAATTCCCAGATGAATCTCAAGGCTTACTTAATTATGAATCAAAGCTTTAATGTAATACCTTGTGTTGCTGAGCCTTCCAAACTGAGGACCTCAGGTTGCTTCTCACACCAAAGGGAGGAAGTGATTCATATACAATTGGTTGTAAATGGCAGATGTGCTGCAGCAATAGCAGATGTGAAATAAGAGCCTGGTGATCCTGGCTCCCATGCATACTGTGAACCACAGGGTTTCTGAAGCCATGGAAAAACACATTGTCAGTCACAGCAGAGTTTTGACTACACACTTGAAACTTTTCTGTCCTGAGGCTTGGTTCTTCTCTTAATGTATAGATCAAGATAGTATAGACCTGGCTTCTGTGAAGAAACCAAGTAAATCCAATGGGTGCGTTGGCAGGAATACTTTTCCTGTGATGATGAGCAATACTTGCGCGGATGCCTGAGTTGCCTGCACTGTGATTCATGTTTTTGTCACAGGTACACCATGGGGACCTGTTCCCCTGTCTGGAAATGAGCCAACTAAAGAAGCGCCCATTGGTTGAGAACTTGGCAGCAGACCTGCTCAGGAAAACAGCTATCGAGGGACACATTGCCATTATCTGCCACTGTCTTCTCCATCTGTCCCTTGGACACATGGCCCATTTCAAAGGCTTTGATCTGATGTTCAGATTCCTGGGAGAGTTACTAACTTCTCTGTGAGGCTCTATCAGTTCTGTGTATAGCTGCACTAAGTGCCTGATCAGGTGGAGTGACACAGATGACACAGCAGTCCCAGTGACTTGGATCTGTATACTGGAGTTCTCTGGTGCATGAAGAAAGGGTTACAAAATTCTTACCTTGTCAAAGGTAGTACCTGTGTCTTTGTGTGACCTCCCTCTGGGAGTGAAAATGTAACATAAAAGCATCTTTGTTTCTACTTATATTCATCCCACCTGAAAAACAAGCTTCTTTTTTTCCCATATAAGAAGCAAATATAATTGTTGTTGTTTACGCGTATGGGAAGCATGTAAATAAAATAGGAGATAAGACTGAATTGGAACTGATAGATAAAATGGATTAGGCAGATAGATGGAAACCAAATTAGCTGTGAAGCCAGTGTCAAATAGAATAGAAAATCATTTCCACCCAATAGCCAGCTGAAAGATTTAGCAAGACAAGAAGGAAATAATCAAGATTGCCTAATTGCCAAGTAACCTCTCAGTCTTTCTTTTACTCCCTTTCTTTCCTGATACTATCTGTCTCAGAGTTCTCTGTTAAAATGGAGGAAAACATCTTTTGATCTGGCTGCAATGTGAACTGCAAGACAGGCTCAAAGAAACACCATCTGCAAGAAAGGCCATTTTTGCAAAATTCTAATGTGCCATACAGCTGCCTTATGAGGTTTTTGGCTAAAGGAAATAAAAGACAACATGCTAGCAAATACTATATGCTTTTCCCTTCTGGCTTGCCTTTGTTATCTAGCGTGTCATATACAAAGTTTGATATGCAAACGGTTGATGAAGAGCTAAGTAAATAGTGGGTATATATGGGGGTCTTTTTCTCTCCATGAATTGGTGATAATCTCTTCCTAGGGGTGGAAAGGAAGAGCTTTGAGGAGCTAAAGATTAGCTTTGTAATTAGTTAGGGCTCCCGACCACACTGAAAAATAGTGTTCAACAGCAATGTTCTTGCAGAAAACAAAATTCATTACAACAATTGCAGTGATGAAAATCTTTTCCTATAGTCCTGGCAAAATGGCTGTAACCTATACTTCCTTTCTATTATTTCTAAAGGTCTTAAAGTTACGTAAAGACTATGATATAACCTGTTGGTAGAAGCAACAGTTAAAGAACTAAATGTGTCAGGAGACAGAAATAGACTGCTTAGATTTTCCTGAAGGTGACTTGTTCCAGCCTGGAGTGGGAAAAAATTGTCTGAGGTGACTCTCAGAAGTGAGCTTACTTTTCCTTTCAGAGTATATTGACAGTTACTGATAAAGTACCCTAGAAGCAGGCTCTCTAGAATCCTACAGCCTGAAAAGATACTGGGTGAAGCTAATGGATGTCAGGCACCTATGCTGACATTGGGTGCCCACACATTTTCCGTGATCTAACCACGTCTCTTCCTGCCAGCCTGTGAGGTGGGGAGACAATGCCTGTCTGCTGGTCTCTCTCTAACAGTTTGAAGAGTGTAATCAGGAAAAGCCAGTCTTGTTTGCCACATGCTGAGGAGAACTGTGGACAGTGGGTAGCAGCTCCATACAGGCAGGTTTGTTGGTTTCCAGCTGTGATGGGGTGACCAGCTACCTGCTTTTCGCGGAGGAGTTGACTTTGGCTAGCGGCTGTCACATGAAGGAGGGGTGAGTTTGGAGATCTTGCTGGGATTGTCTGTAAACACTAAATGTTTCTTTTGACTGACTGAATGCTTCCTGTAAAGTAGGAAAGAGGGCAAGATGTTATTTAGCCTGGTTATTTCCATTAAGTTCTGTTAGGCTGGCATGTTTGCTATTTTCATTTCTTCTTCTAGATTAAAAGGGATAGAAGACTCCCTTGAGAATATCTTGGTTGCATTCAGGGCTGAGATGAGCTTTTGTTTTTAAGTCTTCCTTCATTATTGAAAACTAAAGAATTTCCTGAGTTGACAAAAGGTGTGATGTTACTAAATGAGGCAAGTAAAAAGTTAAAATGGAGATCTCTGTGGTTTAGACCTGAGTGCCTCTGAAAGGCAAGGAGGTAAAGAAAAGGACTTGACCTTTTTGGTGAGGTTGCAGCAAAGATTCTGCTGTGAAAGCTTTTCATCCAGCACTGCTTTAAGTCTTGTCAAAAGTTGAGTCATCAGCCACATTAGACAGAGTGGTATCTAAGTCAGTGTTTAGCAGTGGTGGTTGAGTTGACTAAGTCTTAGTAGCCTTCACCATATTTATATGGCACTTTACAGAACTGTGTGAGGATGTGTCAATTCTGTAAAAAAATATAAACCCATTTGCTCCCCATGGCCATTATGTCAAACAAAATTAAATGAAAGCTTTAATAATTTGTGTTCCAAATGAACTCACAAGACAGGGGCATGGTGAGGGGGGCAGAAACAATGAAGCTTTGTTAATAGAACACCAGAGTCTTGACTTGGTCTCCTTAAATGTTACCCCTCAACACTTGGCCAGATTTGCCAGTGATTTCCTGTCATCACAACTGTTTCACAATACCAGATTTGAAGAGTCTGGTGCCATCACAGTATCTGCAATATCAAGTGTTGATCGAGTTGCATTTGGGGTTGTGTCCAAGTTGCCCACAGTGGGAGCAGTAAGGTAGGATTGCTGGAATTTGGCTCTGCTCAACTTGTCCCATTACCCTCTGAGGCAAGGCCAGGAGAGAGAAGACCTGCTGCTACTCACAGGGTGTCTGTGTTTCCTGAGAGTAGACTAGCTAAGGGAGGGGATTGTAGGTTGTAGAGACAGTCTGTGAACTAGTGCCACGTTTCTGACAGGAGCTGGGAAAACCTATTCTTAAAATAAGTACCTGTTCTAAGAACCTGGTTTAATTTTTGCCCCTTGGAGAGATTGCTTTGAAGGAGAGAAAAATGCTTTTACAGCAGAGTTGCAAGCAAATCCTTTCCCTTCAGTGCCATTTCCTACTTGTTGAGAAAGGGAGAGCAGTTCTGGGGAAAGGAACGTTGAAATCATCTTCTAAATCACTTTGGTTATGGATCTCTTTGGTATTGTGTGAAAACCTGGTGTAAATACACCATTAAGAGCAGGCCTGGTTGCACAGGCCACACATAGCCAATGTATTCAGATCAAATGGGTATAGTGAAAGCTTTAAATAAGTACCAGATAAAGGGGGAAAATGCCTATTAAATAAATAAGCACACGCAGAAATACACGTACAAAGCAAGCAAGAGGAAAAAATCTTGTGTGACCCTCATGGGAAATAATAACATTACTGCAGGAGACTAGGCAAAGGAATGAAGCTAATAAATGAGAAATAGCTAGTACATCAATTCTATACCCCAGCAGTGAATTGTGCTGTTTTATACTGCAGCTAAGGCTCTGGATTTTATTTATTTATTAACATAAAGAATCAAAATAAATATTGAAGATTCAGAAGGGAGGTGTGAACTGAATCTGTTTCTTCAAAACTATACTCACGGAAATGCAAGGGGAATGGCAAGTGTTCTGGTTACTAAGACCATCAGATCTGTGGCAGATTTTTTCACTTCATACTTTCTGCCACATAGTTTGACAGTAACATGAGAAAACCCACCTTGATTTTCCAAGGGTGTAGGTCTGAGTGATATAGTACCAAGGACTAGAAGTTTAGCGGTTTCAAGGACATCTCTGTAGGTCAGAATAACTTGTTTGTATGAGCTTTTTTGGCTGAAACCCCATTTAGTGTTGATATGTTGTTTTAACTTGGTCAGGAAACAGTTTTAAGTGTCAATATAATGTATCTGGCATCTGATAAGAACACAGAATTAATGCAGTTTGCACAACACAGAGTCAAAGGAGGCAGTTATAACAGTATCATGAGGATAAAAAATAAAGTAGAGGACTGGGGCTTGGGGTTTTTGATTGTTAGTATTTTGTTGGGTTCTTTTTTGTTTTGCGGGTTTTTTTGTTTGTTTGTTTTTTCAACCTTAGAGCTTTCTCAGGATTTGTGTAGTTCTTGCTTTGCTGCTAGAGACTCATGTAACCCACTATTCCTGCACATAAAAACACAAGTGTGTAAATTGCATCCACCTAAATAATCAGTGAAGGAAATTACAGCATTTGCCCAGCTTAATATTTTGCATCTTAGCTTAGATGAAGTTCCCAAATTAAGAATGACTATTTAGTTTTAACTCTTTTTTCTTGAACACATGCATTATAATAAAGCCCGTAAAGACAGTATAATAACATATCAATTCTCAAATAACACAGCGTTAGAACATTCAAATTTTTCTTTAAGCTTTGACAAATGTGTGGGATCTTGCAGCTGTTCAGTATTCTGGCTATTTCAGACAAACAGAGCTTAATGAAGGTTGCTTTTGAGAAAAGTGTCTGAACAATGCATTGTAGATGAAGAGATATTATAATGGCCATTATAATTAAAAGCGTGTATGCTCTAATGCATATGAAGTATTGCAGATAAATTGCAAAATGAGCTTATTACAGAGGTACAAGGTAATAAGCTTTACACAGGTAAAGTCTTGCTCCTGTTGCTGTCCGTACCACTGTTGGCCTTGGCTTGCAATAAGTCTGGCCTTGTAACTCAGCGTTGTTCTTTATATAGGTATTCCGCTATAATTTTACTATCAACATTTAATGCAATTTAAATGCACTGGGCTTTCCTGGCTTAGCACAGCTTTTTGTGGCCAAAGACTACTGTTTATGAGGCTGAAAAACTGCCTAGGTAAGACTGGTCATCTTCTGAAATTTGTATTTCTTTTCTGTTTCTGATATCTCTGGAACTTGCTCAGTATCAAAATTCACATATCAACCTCTTATTGACTGAGATGCTGATTTTACCAATATTAAACCAGGCTCTGAGCTATAGTGCCCTTTTTATTAGTAATGGTTATTTAGAAAAGTCATAGTGATGTCGTAGCCACTTCAGGCAAAAATACCATGCATTTATACAAGTGAACAAAATAATTTGAGAAAAAAAAAGTAATTCGTGAGCTGTTTGTATGTATATCTATCTAACCAGAAGTCACGAATCTTATAAAGAGGACTTGGGAAGGCCTGTTTTCTGACAGATTCTTTTAGTGAGAAAATTGTCTTCTGCTTTTTGATTAACTGCATTTTCTTTTTCTGAGATAGATCTTTCAGTGATAAAGATTTTATTATTCTTATAGAAGTTCAGTAGAACTGAGCGAGTTAGGGTTAGCCAGAACCAAGCATTATGCTTCTTGCATAATCCTTTAGTATTTGAGGTTAAATCACCTTTTCTGCTGTTTTACTTTTCCCTTCCTGGAAACAGCAGTCTTTGAGTTAAATCAACATACACATTCAGAAAATTGTCATAATCAGTTTTTCATGCAACGAGAACAAATTATTTCAGGCTACTTCGAGTTTGCCATAGGCTTAAGTGATTGCAATCCGTATTACAGAAGGACCGTCTCTCTCTCACTCCCACTCCTTTTACTCTCTCAGTGTCTGGAGGATCAGGGACAGGAGACAGAAGCAAGGACAAGTTTTGGATAAAATTTTATTGATTTGCTGAAAGTAGCAGTAAGGGGAAGGTAAAAAATTGTAGAAACCTGCGAATGCAGATGATGTGGGCAATATGCACTGAGGAACAGGACTGAAAACTGTGATCCACAGCACACAAAGAAAAGGAATATTGCTAGCAATTTAAAAAGAAACAGTTAATGCTGGCTTGCTTTGCTTTGGACATCTCACTATACTCTATACATATAGAAACTAACTACAGTTTATTGACACAGTTTGATAACAAATTATGTGTAAGCCTCAAATTAGTTTGGGGTTCAGCATGAAAACGACAAAAAGGTTGGCAAGATGTCAGAAACCATTCAAAGTTACTACAACACTGTGTCTGTTACTCTAGCAAATAGCTGGTGAAATTCTACAGTAATAATTTCAAGTGGAAAATAAAGAAATCTAAATATTTGCTTAAAATATAATGCAAAATGCAGGTGATTTTATTACAATAGGTACCTTAAAGATAAGGTAATTTACTCTGTAATCTTACTTATTACAGACAAGCATATAAGAGGAACAAAAATAAACACACTATCAAGTCTAAAAAAGAAACACATGGAAGGGGCAGCTTACCTATCTCAAGTTTTAGGAAAATAAATGTCAGATAAATTTGAGAAATTATTTATGCATCTCCATCTCCCAGCTCTGTGCAGAGGCAGTGAGAAACATTACGATCGTGTTGCAGATGGGGTAAATAAAATTGCTTACAATTACAAACTAGATCAGTGGCAGAGCCAAGGAAAGGAGCCAGATTTTCTTTCTTTTTCACTTTGAATTCTATGTTCAGTTTAGTGAAGATTCTGGCTCTAAAGTTATTTTAAATTAGTTATCTGTTCCCTCTTTCCCTTGACCTGTATAAACATAATAGTCCAGACCCTCAGCTGCTAAAATCACTGCAGCTCCATCTGGCCCGTTAATGTGTGTATACATGCCAGTGGACAAGATTGCAAGTTGTTACCTACTCCCTGCCTAACAAACCTGGCAAAAAAACAAGAGTAATAAACACATAAAACTGTCATTAAAAAAATTGCCAACTTGGGTCTTAGGGATTTCTCCCTCTGCACCATGATGGTGAAGAAAATACACAGTCAAAAAGTCCCCATCTGATAATACTCTATCAATAAAGGAATAGTCCTCCAGTGAGTGTTGAGTACAATTCTACAAGCGTAGTGCAAATAGCCTATGTGCAACTAATAAGTTTCTACTCTTTTTGGAGGGAGAAAGAGAGAAATTCTCTGGCCTTTATAGAAGTAACAGGTTCCTAATCTCATGTCTCTATAACTTTAATAATGGAATTAATGACAGGATTAGCATAGCATATCAAATGATCTCTCACATGAATGTCATGGCAAAGGGCCAGTCAGCAGGGATGCTTGACGATAACTTTTTTTTAATTGGGTGTGGGAAAGCAGATATGTAGTTTCTGTAGCCCCAGTGCCCAGGATTTGGCAATATTCAGAAGTGTTTTGCCATGTGGGAAATTAAAATTTGCAAGTACAAAATTGCTTATTTAAAAACAAAGAACAGTAACAAAACCCATGTTAGTTCAATTAAAGGGTCAATGCAGGGAAGACAAAATAGATTTTCTATTTGCGAAGAAGCACGGGACTGGAAAAAGATACATCTACATAGAGAGTATTTCTAATTAACCAATGAGAGCAGAGGCACTTGTTCCACTTAATCGCAAAGCAGCAAAATGGAAAATAGCCCTTCTCATCTCAAGAATATGGTTTGGCACACGAGCTGGGATGGAGAGAGAATATCATGGCATTTCAAGAGTATGCTCTAGTTTGCCCCCCCCCACCTGCCCCTCCCTTTTACGCTCTTTGTGATTAAGGCTGCCTATAAGCAGGTATTTATTTTTAGGGCTTTTTTTAAGACTGGCTTAGCTGTTTGTAGTGAGCAGATGGGAATTTGATAACATTCTGTTTCAATTGTATTTCAGTGAAATTAATCACAATAGTGATCCATTTTATTGATATAACTCCTGCGTCCAGAAGTGTAAGAGCATTAGAATCTTAGGAATATTTGAGTCATGTATATAACTACAGGATTAATGCTAAGGATGGTGCTTGAGCAAAATCTTGGATTCAGGCAGCAGTATACTTGAGAACTCAATCAGAACTTCCCATCTTACTCTTAGATCTTTAATTGCTGCCAAACCATCAGAGTTATCAAGTGTTTATTTTAGGTTCAGACTTCCCATGTTGCCCCTAGAGGTTCTTGAATTTAGGTTCCTTTTCTAGGACTCTCCCATCTCATGTAGCCCCCATGCTCTCCTCCATCTTGCATACACTTCCTCACCTTCCTGCACATCAAGCGAATGGAAATCTATTTCAGTTCCCGTTAGGCAGGTAATTAGTTTGATGGCAGATATCAGAAAGGCACTGAGACTAATGTGGCTGCCTACAAAGCAGCGAGAAGCATGAAGCTCCAGCACGACCTGTGTTTTATATCCTGCCTTAAAACCAAACAAAGAGAACTGCTTTTTAATTCACCAGTTTTATCTCTCCAGGCTTAGTGAATTCTAGTGCTCGTAAAAAGTGAGAGACAGCTACTGCAGTCTAAAGGCAAGCACAGTGAGACTTTCATGCATACATACAGCTCTGCTAAATACACCTTAGTACTGACCCTGTGGCATGTCCTACTCCTACAATTTGCCCTTCCCCAGTCCCTTCACTAGTTCTTCCTTGGCTTTTCTGATGTGATTTCAACTTTCTTTTTAATACTGCAGGCTTGATTAGTGACTGAAATTTATGCTGAGCTACACAGCAGGTTTTGTGAAAGGTCTAGAGTGAAACCTTATGAATCATTGTCATTTTTGATAGGCACTGGACAAGGAACTTCAGTTTCCAGATGAGGTCATGATTTGCCAACTGGTCCCCTATGGTCCTTTGTGATTTAGCATCTTCTTCTGGGGAGATGCCTGTATATTTAGGAATGAACTCACTCTTATAGCACTCAATCATGAATTAGAAATCATAGGTGCTGTCCCCTCTAAACCTGTGTACTTTACAAGAAATGGGAGTGTGTTACCCAAATGAGAGAATTCTCACTTCGGCATATGTTTTTTTTCCATGCTTTGCTTTCACTTTTTAAACCACAATGAAACTCTAAAGGCTAGAAAAGGTCAAATGTTTTACTGAGCTTTATTCAAGAAGGAGGAAGAAATGTGTCATGAGACAGTGTACTGAGGCCCCAGAAATGTCAAATAAGCAGATTATCTGGTTACCAGATGTGGGACAGCTGGTCCCAGGTGACAACAGCCCCACAACTTCTTAACACTCTTTCATCACTGAGCTTTAGGACTCCTTCAATTCTGTAAGTCAGACATAAAAAAATCCAAAGTGTGCTTTTTCAGATCAAAGAGCATTTCAGGCAGAGAATGAAATATTGTCCCTATTTACATCAGAAAGACCTAGCCATTGACTTCAAGAGGGTGTGGATTTCACCTGAGAACTATGATTTGTTTGCCTCCTTCCATAATGTGAGGTGACATTCTGAAGGGCAAATGAGAAAAGATCATCACTTCCTAAGGTATGAGCATGGACTTTTTAGATCTACATCTGGTCTGCAGGATGGATGTGACAGCCATGGATTTTAAACCATAGGGTATAGACTTGTTTAATACAACCTATAGAAGCAAGTCTCTGATGGTAGAAGGAATTACGTCGAAGTGTAGGTCTATAGTATGAACGTTCAATACGAGAAACTAGAAGGATTTAATAAGTACGTACTTGCAACAGAATTTTCCATCCCATGTATCTCCAATCACTTTTTACAGGAGGTAAGCATCATTATCCCCATTAATGGCTTTTTCAGATTTTTCCTGCAGACATTTCTGGTTGGGTAAAGCCAGGTTGACTGTGAGAGAAAGTGACACTGCTAATGATTCTCTCATGCTTCGTGGAGACCTAACTGACTGATGCTGTAGGCCAAAGTTACAGTGTGGGCAGGTCTCAGGCTTGCTTTGCCTTGCTGCATGTGTAATGAAGAACAAGGAAGGACAAATCATGGTGATATTTTCCTGCAGTTCCAGTAGGTTCCTCTCAGGGGTCAAGAGTTTTTATGTGCCCCTCCTTTGTCTATGAGTTTGCAATGACAATTTGGAGTAATTGAAATAATGTGGTGGATTTTGAACACCTACTTTGCTTAGAATAGTGGATTTAATCCTTTATATTACCTTGAACCAGTATTGGGGTGGGTTTGTACAACACAGTGGAGGAGATCCCATTAACTGAGTGCTGCAGCCCACTGGTGTGTCTGTGCTGTGTTGAGTTTCAGATCTGTGTGGTAGGAAGCTTGCTTGTGTACCTCTGGGTGGGTGCTTTGCTGCATTGTGGTGAGCATGCTTTGAATGCAGAGGAATTTTGGGGTTTTTTTCAGTAGTGTTTCAGCTGAGTTAACCCACAATATTCTTCCAATTTACTGCCTGGACAGACAGCTAAAAGAAAGTCTTTTCCTCCTACTGGCAAAGATTTCTTCATTCATTTTCCATGCTCAGTCAGTTGATATTTTGTAAATAAGATTGGTTGGCTCTAAGTAGTTGAAATTTTGCTTATTGCATTGACTTCTCTAAATTTCACAAGGTCAATGTATAAGCATAGTCTGCTTCTCCTGCTATAAATGTAAGAGATGTGGGTATGATGCTGTGGGTTTTCTTAATATATCAGGCCTTCCTAGACTGAGTTTACCATTCTTAAACATTTCAAAGGCCACTGCTGGGTTGAGAAGTCCTTGTTAAATGTTCTTTTTCACAATCAACCTTTCTTCCTTTCAATGTTGGGGAGAAAAAAAGCATTGATTTGCTATGTCTGTAAAATTCCAGTTGCACTTGAACCTACAGAACTGGTGGTATTGTCCTTTTTTTGCTGGAAGTGTACTAGCCATGGTCTGGCACAGCTGTTTGGTGATTTTTAACTCTAAACTGGTTATTCATCCCATGTATTTTTACAGTGTGGCTATTAAGGAAAGTTAATAGGGTATATAGAAATTATTTCAAAATAGGTTGTCTCCTATTTAGGCTTTTTGTGTTACCAGACAACTCTTTTCACTTCTGTACATCAGGTTACTATTTTGGAGATTTCTTAGTGTTAATAAAATGGGTTGCCCTCTTATGCACCGAATATGCTGATGTTCTGATGCCAGGAGTAACACAAATGTCTTGTTCTCTGAGACCTTCTCTTAACATGTGAATCAATTATTCATGTTCCTTGCTTAAGATGTAAAGCAGTCTCCTTCCAAAACCAGTTCTATGCCTACTACTAGCTAAAAGGCAAGGGATAGAGAGAGGAGATGTGAGCAGGAGAGGCATGTGCTTTTGGCATGGTGGCATCAAATGGCACCCCCACTGGGAAGAGTGGAGAGCCTGCCTCAGAAGGACCTCATGTTCCTCTGGAGCCTGCTGTCTCATTTGGCCTCTAGAAATACAGTTAGCTGTCAATATTTGCTTTGTATTTGTAACAGAATGTCTTTAGATTTCGGTGATTCAGTTTCCAGTAGCTGAGCCATGAATGCAGCAGAGAACTGTCATTGCTCATCACCTTCTAGCCGGTAACACTGAGGAACCGCCACTGGCCCTAGTGACTGTCTAGTTTGCTATCATGTGAAAATCACTGCTTTCACCAGCCCTGGCTTGTGGCATCCCAACAGAGCCACCTGTATACCTCCCCAATGCAACAAAACTCTTCACAGAAGAATCTTGGTAGCTCCCCACTTCAAGAAGTCTGCTACCTGCAAGCTGCTGGTAGTGGGTTTTTACTTTACTGAGCAGAAAGAATAAGAAGAATAAGTACAATGACAAAGCAGAGAAGAAATCCCAGGCAAAACCACCTTCCACTTAGTGGGAGAGAAGAGGGGAAACCTAAAGCTGCAGCACAAATACTGATTATTCCTGCCAAGGATTTGCTGCTGTTGCTAAGTTACTGACCTCTTTGGAAAACCCTTGAAGTATGGGGTACATTAGGAGCTCATTAGGGTCCCGGGGACTTGCGGTAAATGTACAATATGTCTCGATGCTAAACACATTCAGAAATTACAACAGAAACTTCCTGCCCAGAGTTTAGATGTTTTTATTTCTCTGCTTCCCCTTACTCCTGTACAGCTTCATTTGTTCTTTTATGACAGACAAGTTGTTTGACAGGAGGGAGAGGTTACCTGAAATAGACAGAGATGAGCTTCACTTCACTTTGCAAAGTTTCTGTCTTTTCACGAAATTTACCCTTCAGGGGAACGCAGGAAGGATGACTGTAGATGCATCTCTAATCTGTTCAGAGTGTGGGTTTAATGACACTGCAGGGACTTTGCATCAAGTTTGTGGTGTGAAGAGGTCTGAAACTTAGAAATCCAGGGGTGCAGGCTCCTCTGTAGTGTGTCAGGGAGGGCACTTAGGCCCATTTAACTCTGAGTGTCAGAGCCACAGAGCGGAATCCCTAGCCCAGAGCTAGCTGCCTAGGTGTGACTGAGGAACCCCAACATGCCGACAGATGGTGGGAGGACAGATGAGTTGTCCTCAGAGGGGATCTAGGCAGCATGCCTGCATCCAGAGATATCACACATGATCTCTACAGGGAGTTACTAACGTGTCTGGGCTTAACAGAAAATATGTATCTCTGCTGTTTTACATAATATTTAATGAATGATATATTAGTAGCCCCAACAGGATTTTAGTTTTATTTAATGTAATTTATAAATTAAACGGTCCAGACTGGGTGGAGAAAATTAACTAGCAGGCTCACTAGGAACTAACTGCAGATCTTAGGAACAGACAGCAACTATATTTACATGGATCAAGTGCTGTTTAGCCAACTAGGCAGGAGTTTAGTGAAGGCATACTCTTTCACATTGCAAAGTTGGCCATTTCCATAACACATCAACCTGGCATCCACATTTGAGTAGGCAACAAATCTCAGCGTGTTGATTTTGGGAAAAGTTTGGGGAGACAGAGCTTTGTTTTCTTAGACCACAACAGATGCACAGAGGATCAGGCACCAGTTTTCCAGGCTAATTTTGAGGATTTGGTGACAAGGGAAGCACTCAAAGAGGTAAGACAGTATTCTGAGATCTAAGCATCATCAAATCTGATGTATGAAATGTTGAAAATGTTTCTGGTTGAGAAAGCAGTAACTAGCAAAGCAGCTGAAGGGCAGGGTGTGGCTAGACCAGGTCTGTGTCTCACACCTGCAGGGCCACGATTTGCTGCCAGGTGTATTGGAAGAGAACTACAATGGAGGAAGCCAATGTGCTTATATAAACCCTGGATTACTACTCTCATAGCTTGGCCATTTCAGAGGAGATGTAGGCAAAATCTCTACAGCTATATGGGAGCCACTTTCTTAAGCTGTGTTTAATATTGCTTTTAGCTGTAGCCCTTTTTTTTTTTTTTTTTTTTTTCCCCCTTTGGCTCCAACCTGCATCTTGAAATCATGGCATATTAGATGCTGCTAAGTGAACTTTTGCTTTGACCTGAATTATAAGTTTATTCAGCAGTGGAAGGACAGGAGAGCAGTGAATAGAGTAAAACAGGCAGAGTGATCAGTCTCCCTGGAGGCAGTGAGTCAGAATAAACCAATTACATGCAGCCAGTCCTCAAGGAATGGCACCTCACAATGTCTTTAATGAGTATGGGGACAGGGAGTGGTTTCCACCACTTTGCAGAGGAGCAGACTGATGGCTTTTTGCAAGGGAATTTCCTCTGCAAAACTAAAATATCTGCAAATGAACATTTTCCTTTGTCCTGATCCTGCAGAAGCCTGAAGCCCCATACAAATTGTTCTGTGTGTTGTATGGGGAAAGTTAAGCAGCCCAAAATGTCACTCACCCACAGGAGTGCATGGAGGTTAACAGCAAGGGTTAACATGTTGTTAAAATGCCCGGGTTAACAAGAAGGATAAGAGGGTCTTAAAACTCAGTCCCATCTTAGGACTTGGCAAGTGTTTTCCCCTGCTGTAGTGTAACAGTTTCCTGAAGGAAAATGCCTTTTATTTAAAGACCGTTTTTCTGAAGGGCCTTTGAAGTGGCAGGGGCAGTCTCCACTAGTGTAGCAATTAAAGCAAACACTCAGAAAAGGAGTCTTTGTGTCTTATCCTGATAAACAGGTTTCCTCTGGGAACTTGGGTTTAGAAGGTGCTAGTTGGAGAAGTGCAAAACTTGCTGAGAAGGAGTTAACTGTTAAATACTGCAGATAGGAAGAGCCCAGAGCTTGATTTCAATCCTTGCTCTGGTTTTGTTTAGAAATATGAGTCATCATTTTGGTCCAATTTCTTCCCTACATCAAAGGGATCAAGTGAACTTCTCCGGGAATATTTCCTGCTTCTAGGCCAGGGAAGAAGGACAGCACCTAACCTTCCTGTTTTCACTTTGTATGGTTATTTGAATATTTAGAAGCTCAGAGTAAGTATGACCATTCTAGTTAAGTGGAGCAGACACAAACAACACAAATGCCACCTTCATACTGAGCTTGCTAAATTCTGTGAAGAGACCAAGACTACTTTCTCCCCATCCACAGAGAAGAAAGGATGGTATTTCTTCCTGAAAACCCACTATTTTTCTTGCAGTTGCAAAGAAAATTCCCAAGCATAAACTAAGTCAAATCAAAGCAATATCTGCTTAAATCAATTTCACTGATGGAGAGTTGATATACCTCCAGTCATTTGCGTGTGGTCTTAACCCTGCAATCTAATGACACGATTTTGGTGTCAATATTCTTTGCTACTTGCCTGTTCTTTATGCCAGCAAAAAGCATGGAGGGTCAAGGTTTATCCATAACTGCTTGCTGTGGTAGCTGGCAGCAAGCAAATGGATATTGTGGAGGCTTTCTGGCATGGGGGAGTTTGAATCTCTGTCCTTCAGTTTTCAAGCTGTGTTCAGAAGCACTTCATTGCTAAATAGACCAGAATACTTAACCATATTCTGCTGAAAATCTCCCTTTGCAATGAGTCCTCCGTGATGCAGGCCTATAGTCTCCATAAGAAAATCTATTGCACGTCAAAGAGACAAGAGCTGCAGAAAATAACTGGAACATAATGCTTCTATAAATAACACACGGAATTCACTAGTAGTTGCAGTATTAATTAGATGAATAACGAGGTTATAATATTCAACTGGCATCCTTAAAAGTGCCCCTAAATCTGCTGCAGCATTTCCCACGTGCTGCAGTGGAGGTTGCTTTAAATTGGGGCCCTTCACAGAATTTCATTGTCATTTGCTGTAGATAACACAATGCTCTGGGTCCCCTGCTTTGCTGATAGGTTTGGGGTGACTAATTAAGTGGTGTTTGAAAAGCCCTTGGAAGATAAGTATTCGCCTTGATATGGGGTGATAAAGGGCCCTGAAACGGCTGTGGAGGAGGACACAGCCTCCCTGCCTACTGATAAGGTGTGATTTAATCGGCATCATCCCAAGGTGTCCGTCCAGCTACATCCCCTTAAAAAGCCGTAACCCCCATTGTGGTATGCCTTAAAAGTCAGGATGGCTTTCTTTTCATGTTTATGTATGCTCCCATCATGGGCAGCGACAGCAGCAGCCTTGAGCTCTTTTGCTGTAGTCGGGGCTATAACAGTGGCTCACTTTGATGAGCATCAAATTCCCAGAGAATTTAACTCAGCAGCCACCTTGGCGAGCCCCAGCTCTGCGCTGAGTGAACGGCTGCTGCCACCTAGCAGCTCTGCCGGGCTCCTGCCGCTCCCCAGGACAGCCCCTCTCCTTTAGTGCCAGCTCTCCTACCTTGAAGCAAGTTTGTTGACTATTAATTAGTTTCACAGGTGAAGGGCTTTTCTTTTTCCGTTTACATCATCATCACAGCATGTCGAGCTAAACACTTTGAGCGGTCCTTGCTGAAAACAGCAGTGCGAAGCTAGGAAGCTGTGTGTGCATCTGCGAATCCTGGCATCTGTGTGTGTTTCTATGGACATGTGTTTGTGCGTGAGCTTATGTGCACCCGACCTTTTCGAGACTGAGAGGAGCCTTTCAGGGGCTGGTCACTGTAAGTCAGGAGACAACTGCCAAGTCTGGTAGGCCAGAGTTCAGAAGATAGGACTTCTCGATTGCAGAGGTAACACAGTATCACAGAAAATTCTGAGGGGAAATAGTTGTGTTACCAGTCTGACCTTTATAAAAGTAAATGCAGACACTGAAGATCAGGCTATCTGATGCAGAGTGGACACTTGACCTTCGAGTCAGGGGCTGAGAGATGTTGATAGTTCAGGTGGCAAATATTTAACTGTATTTTTGAGAAAACTGAATGATCTCTACAAGGGTCCAGTCCCTGTTGCACTAGACATGTCCCAAAAATATGGTCTCTGCTGTAAAAGGCTATTGCCAGTGTTAGATGAGACAGGAGGTAAAGGGCTCTAAACTCTTCACAAAAGTATTTTAAGTGACTGGGAGTACAGAACGTGGAACCCAGGAATTACAAGTTAACGTGAAAGGGAGAGCCTATCCCATTTAAATTTGCACATATAGTGACATATGTCTAGGATGGTATAAACAGTGCATCACCCAAAGCTGTCTTTGCTCCTAGTCTGATAGTCTTAAATCCCATTTTAATTCTGAAATAATTTGTTCTGGGGGTGGAAAGGGGAAACAATGAGATTCATATCCTGTCTGCCTCTTGCAGACCTGCTAGACATGAAGCATTCACCCCGTGCTGCTCAAATTCCAAGTGGTGTAATGGCAATGCCACCCACTTTTAAACAGGTGCCTGTACCAGTGGACTTTCTCAGCACCACGGGCACACTGTCCCCATCTATGTATCAAACATTTTCTCCTCTGTCATCACTGAAATTTTGCTTTGCTTTTGGCTGTGGCTTTGAGTAGGAAGTGAATAAACACTGTTTTCCATCCTTCCAACTGAACTTTCCCCTTCTGCTTCTGTTCGCCTGCCTGTCCATCTGTACCCCATGGATGTCAGCCTTTGCTGCTGCACCATGTGACCTTGTGGGTGATCATGCAGTCATCCACCTGCACCCTCAGTGTCTCTTCCTTCTTCTTCCTTCACTGCATACCTCACCTCCAGCAACCTCCTCCTCCGCTTCTCACACAAGTGCCATGTATTTATTGTCCTACTCTTTGCCTCACCTCCTGACACCTACCCTACTCTACTGCTTACCTTCTGCTCTTGCCTCACCACAGCTGCCACCTCTTACCTTTTTCTCCCCCGTTGTTCCTGTCTGCGGCGTTAGGACAGACACACTCTGCCTAAGCTGCTATGCAGCAGGGAGCCAGAGCAGGAATGCAGCTGCTACCCACGGTGAGACATGGAAAGGAAATACCTCAGCAATATCAGAAAGAAGGGAATGTTATTCTGTGCTTTGCCTCATTTTGCTGCATCCTGGTCCTTCCTCCCATGGGATGGCCAAACCATGCAGCTGAAAATGGTACAGGCTCCATCCTACATTCAGGAGATTTCTCCACTGCTTTCACACTGACAACCTGTGCAAGAAGGATTTTGGTTGCACCTCCACTGATGCTGATAGGCTGAATGGCAATCATGAAGTCTGTAGGTGGTGATCACAAAGCTATGCTAGAAAAATCTCTTAGTCCACAAGGTGCCCATATTTGGGGTCTAAGTGTGTCTGTACCTTTGTATGCCCAAAAATTGCTCAAGCAATAACATGTTTACACTTGAATTTCAATTGCTTGGAGCGCATATCAGTTTGAGGAGTGGAATTCTCCCAGGAAATAAGGGCAGAATGGTATAAGAAATTGCTCATCTGTGTCAAACTAATGGCCCATCCAGTCCAGTGTTCTGTCCTAACCATTGCCAATGCTGAATGCTTTAGATAGACTTGTAACAACCCCCTGGTGTGCCCTGTTTTACAATGCTACATAACAGGGAGACATTGCTTTCTGACCCCAACTTTGTGATCATTTTATACCCTGAAGGGAGAAGACTAATAACCCATATGGTTTTTATTTTAGCAAGCCTAGCTGCAGATGCTATTCTTGTAAGGTCTAATCCCTTTCTGAATCTTGCTAATCTGTTTTCCTCTATAATATCCTCTGGTAACAAGTTTCACAGGTTAATTATACATTGATTGCACAGTCTTTCCAATCGTAGACCCAGTTCTGTTGTACCTCATCTTATCCCTGTGTTTTAAAGTTTTTTTCAGCAACCAGAAGTGCCTGGAAATTTATTTCTACAGGAAAATAGTGTAAGAAACTAACTTTATACTGAATTCTGCATGTATAGGCCTTGAGTTACAGATATTATCTCAGTTTCCTTTGAATTCAGAGTATGCTTCCCTTCAAGTAATCTAACTGGTATAGCTGTAAAGAATTTCTTCCTTGGATTCTGCCCTACAGCTCATGCCTCTCAAATTCATGCTCCCAAGTCGTCTATAACATTCTCCACCCTTGAATCCATGGTATATTATCTAGCCAGGCTACAGCCAAATCATGCCTTTGTGTTTTTATCCCAAATTTCCTGTTTCCTGACCTTTCAACTCACCTGGGTGAGATCTAGACTAATTAGAGAGATGACTAATCACCAACTGTATGAAGTTTAACAAGGCCAATTGCCAGATTTCGCACCTGGGACAGGCGAACCTTGATTGTATGTATAAACTAGGGAATGAGAGGCTGGAAAGCAGTGCCACAGAAAGGGACCTGGGGATCCTGGTGGATGGCAAGGTGAATCTGAGTCAGCAGTGCCCAGGCAGCCAGGAGGGCAACTGTGTCCTGGGGGGCATCAGGCAAAGCATTGCCAGCCAGGCGAGGGAGCGGATTGTCCCACTCTGCTCTGCACTGGGCTGGCCTCACCTGGAATATTGTGTGCAGTTTTGGGCATTGCAATATAAAAACATTAAGCTGTTAGCATCTAAAGGAGGGCCACGAGGATGGTGAAGGAGGGGAAGCAGTATGAGTGGTGAATGAGGTCGCTCAGTTTGTTCAGGCTGGAGAAGAGGAGACTGAGGATAGACCTTACTGCAGTCTTCAACATCTTTGTGAGGGAGATCTCTTCGCTCTGATGACCAGTGACAGGAATCGAGGAAACTGCATGAAGCTGTGTCAGGGGAGGTTTAGGTAGGACATCAGGAAAAGGTTTTTCACCCAGAGGGTGGTTGGGCACTGGAGCAGGTTTCCCAGGGAAGTGGTCACAGCACCAAACCTGACAGAGTTCAAGAAGTATTTGGACAACACTCTTAGGCACATGGTGTCATTTTTGGAATGTCTTGCACAGGGGCAGGAGTTGGACTTGATAGTCTTGGTGGGTCCTTTCCAATTCAGCATATTCTCTGATACTAGGACTCTTTTCACCCACAGAAGACAAACAGCTTCTACCAACCAGCCCATATTCCCATATGGTCCTACTGTCTTTCAAGGGAAGCTGTGGTTACTCCAAAGAGCATTAGTAATGCCAATAGCACATTTCCCAGTGAGAGCAGGAGGGATTTGTGTCTTCTCTGTGGCCAGGTATAAGGGTTTTTTTACTACAGGCACTTGATGTGCTGCCTGTACTCTGTCCCCAAAACTGCTTTACTCCCCAACTGATGTGTCATATTTGCTGTATGTGCTATAGAAGTGTGTATGTGCATGAGTGCTGCACTGTTGGTATCTCTATTTTCTCTGTTCACATTGCCCAGATGAATATACAGCAGAAGCCAAAAGGTATTTTTAATATCCCATGTTAATATCAGCCACTGCAGCATGGCTACCCAATATGGAGTGGCCTTGCACTCACCCTATCCAAAAGGCTGTTGGATTCTCAGTGTGGGTTTTAATCCAGGCTGCATGTTTCTGAAGTGCATTTTTTTTTTCCTCATTTAAAGGGTGGTTCCCATGATTCTCTGCTTATAATGCCCTGATTTTGGCCTTTAGACCTTTCTGGCTCTTACACTTGCCTGCAATTAGCTATTCCACATCCTGATTCAGTGGGGGCATGAGGAAGCTGTGGGTATATCTAAGCACATAGCCTTTATGATTTCCATGTATATCCAGTGCCTGTAGTGGAAGACAGACGGTGACTAAATCTTTCTACCTCCCTCTTGCCTGTTCCCAAGAGTACTCGAGGTTGTGTGAGGATCAGTTGAGTGAGTGTCCACTTCAGAGCTCTTTACATACTGATTACACTTGGCAGGCCAGGTAATTGTTAAAATCTCAGCTTAACAAAATGGGAAAGTGAGGCAGAGGGGGGTATAATGACTTGCCCGAGGTCATCTTGTTTCTCAGTCTAACATCCAGCTCTTCTCTTCTTGTCACTTATCTCAACTACAGGGCCAGTGTTCTTCCTGACATGCAAATGAAATGCTGCTGTGACTCCCACACTCCTCTGTTAAATGGCTGCTCTATAAATAAAATTTCTATTTAAAATAGCACATTAGAAAAATGCTACTATATCATTACATATTTTTTTTTATTGTGAGGTTTTTAGTTCATCACAGAGAAGCCCCCCCTTAGAAGTCAGCTACATTACCCATTCCAGTTCTCTCTCCATGGTCTAGATAGGAAGAGCACTCATAGTTAACAAGAGCCAAATTAGGCTTACTGGTACAAAGGAGAAAGAGCAGAGAGCAGTCACTGAGCTCTTGAAGCCACCTTCAATACAAGGTGGAAAGGTAATTTTTCCTTGCCTAATGGAGATATCTCCCCTGTAACATGTGGTAGCAGACACATGAGGAAGTGTCTTTGAGCAGGAAAAAGTAGGACTGAGTGGGGATAGGTTCACTATTTTAAGTTGCATCTTGAAGTATCTGTTGAAGTCCTTTTCTTCAGATTTCTTTCCATTATTTCTTCACTGATATCTTTTCTGCCAGAAATTTCCCTTCTTTTCTATACTGTGTCCAAAAATTCAAGCAGCTCAATAAAGTCTAACTACAGTTATAAAATAGATTTGAAGTTTGAAAAGAAAGATAATGTATTGAATTACAGAGTGAGTTGGAAGAGGGAAGAGTAGCAGCAATGAAGTTTAAAATAGTCCTTCCTGCTTCTATTTTTACTCTTTCAAGGGTGAATGGACACCAGGCTCATCTCTCCATCTGCAGCGCTATCATACTGTTACACGGAGTATGTTGGAGTGATGCAAATGTAGTGCTTTGTGATCCTGGGATAGGAGAGGCTGTGGAAACTGCTTTCCTTAGCTTGTTGACAGACACGAAAGGATACACACTTCTCTTTTCCCCCTGGTAATGAACTCCTGCAGAGAATATACCAATTTTAATGCCTTTCTTCAATCCATCTGTGTGGGGAGCGTTTTATGGAGCCCCCCTTGTGTTTGGGAAACTGGGAATTTAAAAGCTTCTTCCCAGCAAGTCTAACCCCTCAGAAATAACACTGGCATTGCAAAAGAAGGTGGCCACCTGGTTCCTTGGCTGCCTGCTGTCAGGCAGCAAGGCCTAATGAACCTCTCAGGGGGAACATCCGCAGAGGGAGGATGATGAGTCTAATAGGGGCTTTGGTCCCTGGGGTGGGGAGGCACAAACAGCAGCAGGGATGATGCTTGTGAGGGAGAGAGATGAAAGGCTGATGAGCCTTCTCACCATCCTTCCTCTCAGCATTAAGCTTCCCCCATATGGTGGCTGATGTGTGAAAGTGGTGACACGTAGTTGGTGTATTGGGGCTCATCTTTGTTTTGGAATAGAGCTATTTTTCTTTCCTGCTTCATCCTTGCATCCCAGGTGCTGTCTCTGCTATTGGCTGTGATCTGCTGCTCAATAGGTGTGTCATCAGCTTAAAAGGCACCTCAGCAGCTGAGAGCCTAAGAAAGCTGGGGTGGCTGTTTGAAGAACCAAGGATGGTAAATGTTCTGTGAAGTTTGAGGCAAAGGCACTTCCCCATGATTTTGACTAAATCCACAATCACCTTCCTGCCTTATAAATTAGCAAAAGTGAAAAGGGACCACACATAGGAGCATCTACCATTGTCACATATCTAGACATAAGTTAGTTACACCTGTAGCCATGACTCCATTATGGATTGCTGGCCTAGCTGTCTCCAAACCTCAATCCACCAGCTAGCCCTTTCAGAGGAAGAATAAGGCCTATAGGTAATGTCAAAAGGAGATGATGCTTTCTCTTCTGTCCCTCTCTGTGGAAGATGCTTAGAAGATCTCTACTTAATGAAGGTAATTCACACCATGTTTACTAAAGGCCTGCCATTTTCCAGTAAGATTATTTACTATATTCTCACCTTGTACTTCAAAACTACTGTGTTTTGAGAGTTAGAGAAGGAAGTATTGCTTGCTTTATGTTTTGCCACATTCTGCAAAAAGGTGTGATGGTAGTTTATAGGCTGTAATGAGTGTTATCAGTCCGGTTTATACCAACACAGTGATACCAAGAGTACTTGAATAACATGATGATGGATATTGCACAGGAAACTCGAGAACACCATAAATACTATGATCCAGGTAAATATCCTGACTTCAAAACACTATTGTCTAATGTGCAACATCTGCCACTATCAGGCTGAAAATTGCCTCAAGGATTTTGGAAATTAGGTCATAACAGGGAAAAAAGTTCCATTTCTTGGTAGAATAGTATTGCCATATGGAATTTGTGAGATACATTGCTTTTTGCTAGTGGGAAGAATCAGTGTACAAGGTTTGGAATAGAGTTTCAGCCCCAAAAGCAACTGAAATGCTAGGAAAGCTAAACCTTGGCAGAAAGCCTTCAGGACCTTTTGAGTAGTCTTCCTCTGTCGAAAATACATTTAGAATTCTGCAGTTTCCTGTGAAAGAAGGAGTTCTTAATCTCTCTTTGAATGATCTGTCTCCCTGTTCCCCTACAAGCACTTGCTGAAAAGTCCTGATGTGAGGGCAGATGGGAAATAATGCTTTGCCACTGACTTTCTATCACCTTACCGAACTCCTTTGCCCCTCCTTGTTCTGCTTTCTCCACAGTGATGGGAAACTTTTGCTGGGGAACTTTTAGGGGCTTTGTATTAAAAAAAAAAATCATAATATAAAGGGAAAATAATGCTTGTGTAATTTTAGTACTTATTGTGGTCTTACTGTTCATGTCTCCCACACTTGTGTAAGATGAAAAATAAGCAACTCAGTGTAAGACTCAGCTTTGTAGGCAGAATTTCTACATTTACAAAGCTCCAAAGCCTCTTGTTTGTTAACAAAATTCCTTCATGCATTCCATTAGTCCCAAGGTTGAACAGAGCATGCTGCAAATGACTTTCTTCCCCCAGAACAATTAGGCAAGCAATATGAAACACCCTTTATCTTTAAGGAGCCAGATCTTCAGCTTCCACAACCCATTCCCAAGCTGGGGGGTTTTGAACATTTCAGCTGAACTTGAATTCGCTGCAGTCTAAGAAATCCTCTTGAGAGTACCACGACCTTATGGGTTTAGTACGCTTTAAGAGAAAAGGACTGTATCAACTCTGCAAACTGCTGATTCCTTCTCTATTCTTTAACTCATTTTGTTTGGAAAGTGGACTCTCTGCTCATCAAGGAGATCATTGCAATGCTGCTTTCCAGGCATTTGTCTACCATCCATGTTATAGATAGAATTAAAATTGCCAGCTCCAAAAAGAAAATTGAACTTCTGGCTGTGCATACATAAGGCTTCCTGCATTTGAATACAACATTTCTATCTGGTGGTCAGTAGATGCACAACTGAGTTGCTGTATCCAAACCTTTGTAAACATTTAAGAGGCTTTGGTTTGTGTTTGATCTGTAACAAACATTTTCCACAAGATCAGGCATCTCATGACCACTGCTTAAAATATTCTTCACAGCAAACTATTTGAAAGTGATCAGACAGACAGTAATTTTCAAACTGTTCGAATCTCTACAGATGTAGAATTGAGCTCTGGGAGTTTTTAAGAGAACCAGTGCAAAGAGCATTAGATGCTTATAAGTGTCACTCACCCATGTCACCACTGTTCAAATATCATTGTAGATGTCTTCCAGCGTTCCTTTCAAGAGTTATGTTAAGCTGTAGTGTAAGGATATACTGTCAACTAGAAAGGTCTTCAGAACGTCTTGGCTCTGCTGAACAGAGCTAAGTTTACTGAAATGAAGCTCTGAGAGTGAAAAATTTTTCAAGAGCTCAGAAACTGTAAAAGTAAATATGTAATTCTGTAGCAGTGTGGATTGCATGTGGATGCAGGTAATATGAAGGAAAGTTGTTTTTATAAGCCTTTTTTCTTTCTTAGTTGTTCTTTTCACTCCATAATTTGGTTCTTCCACCTAAATTCTTGATTACCCCACCTATGGTTTACACAAAGATTGCTTTCTATACTGAAATACTTTAAATGGTGGTTTATTATATTGATTCATATTTAATTATTATAGCTTATTTGACATGTACTTGTAGGCACTAGGACCACACAATCTTTTGCAGTCCTAAAGAATGTATATGTGTTAACTGTTACAGGTTGTTCAAGTATCCTAGATCACACAAAACAAACTTAAGTTTATTTATCTGATAAGGGTTGAGCATGTGAGCTCAGATGCATAGAGACTTTTTTGTAGTGCAGAAAGATCACAGTATAGGGAATCACAGAAGAGAGCCACAATATGCATTAGAGTAGGATTTTAAGTGTCAGCTCTAGTGAAGAGTCTGGCTTACAAGACAGGATCAATTCAAGAGACCTGTGTCAGTCTCTTTTCTCAAGTAACAAGTGGTAGTTAAAGAAGAATTTACCTTAAATTGCACCAAGTGAGGTTTATACTGGATATTGGGAAAAATTGTGTCACTGAAATGGTGGTCAAGCCCTAAAACAGGCTGCCCAGGGAAGTGGTTGAGTCACCATCCCTGAAAATATTTACAAGATGTGTAGATATGGCACTTAGAGACATGGTTTAGTGGTGGGGTTGGCAATGCTGGGTTAAGAGTTGGACTCAATGATCTTAGGGATCTTTTCCACTCTAAACAGTTCTGTCATTCTATATCCGGTTAGACCAAATAAAAAACATTTTATCGGATTCTCAGAATTCAAGAGAACTGAGATTTAGGATTCAAGGTCTTACCTGGCTATAGAAGCTGACTGAAAAGCAGGAACCACCTTAAAAGTATTGTATGTCCCAAACTGTCCTTGCTTGCCAGTGGTAATCATGCTGTGTTCATTTGAACTGTCTTATAGCAGAGAGAGCTAATGAGAGATGTTGGATGATTGGTTTTCTGCTGCCATATAATTGCACTTTCTCCGCACATAAGAAGGCAGAGTCTTTTGCTGCTTGCCCTCTTAGATCTTCATATTATACCTGTGTGGTGTGTCATGTTTCTGGGTGAATGTACAGTTATGTGCTAACCAAGAAGAACTTGTGTTATGTTTCAATACTGATCCATACTGAGGATCACTTGGCAGGTCTGTATTCTGAATTTAGGATGAAATGCCTACATTTATAAGGAACCTGAGGTTGAGTCACTGTCTTGGTCTTAGGATATGTGATGTAAGTTTAGAGGAACTGACCATGCTTTTAGCTGTAGTATCGAGGAAGCATAGGATGAGAAAACATTATATTGTGAAGACTAAGTGTACATTGCAGAACACTGTCAAGATTTTCACAGCATTTGGAATCTGTGGGCTGAGAAGTTTGTGCGTGCTGCTAAGCAAGTTGTGGAAGTGCAGAATCATTCAAACTTGAGCTGACAACTGTTGGCCTAAGTAACTTACTGCTGTGCAGATAGAAATGCTTGTGCTGAACAAGAGGAGCACTGCTACTGGAAAGGTGGCTTAGTGGTTATGAACCAGACCAGGACTCAGGCAACTTGGTTTGTAGTCACATCACTGTCATGGACTATGTGGGTGATACCCAGCAAGCATCTTAAGTTATGTCTGTTCTTATAAATCAAGTGTACCTTGCGGCATTTTCAGGCAGTAAAGCCAGTTATAAAATCAGATCTATGGTAATAAACTGCTGGTAATTCCCAAAATAATGTAGCTTCATGCAACTTCCTACTTTTGAACGGTCTCTGGATCATCCATGACTTGGAACTGGAGTAAGTGAAAATTTTAACAGGCCAAATCTTACGTCAGCAAACTTGCATATAGTTCATTAACGTAACTGCATCTGGGCACCTTTGAATTTACTAGTACAGCACAGCCTTAGCTGATGTATTCCTGTCTCAACTAACAGTCTGCGAGAATGGTCAAGCTCCTGCTGAGGCAACAAGGGGAATGTGACCACCTCCTCTCTTTTTACAGTCCTTTGTTTTTATGGGAAGGAGCCTCAGTTACATGTCCTGAAGGGATGGGAGCTGTGGGCAATCCAGCCAGGTCCCTCACTTAGACTGGGGCAATCAATTTTTGCAGCTTGGCAAATCACTGTGTGCTACTCTTTCCTGCATCTATAAAATGAAGATAACAATTTCCTGACTTAGAAAATATGATTTAAAGCAGCATGTTAAGTGTTGGTGTAAAAAAGAAATATGAAATTATTTCAGTGTTAGCTAAATACTGTCTTTTTAAACTTAACTTGCTCCTGAGTTTGTGGAATCATCCCATATGGGTGGGTTATTCTAAACTGTGTATGGTATGTTTGTCTTACAGTCAGTTCTCCAATGCACAAAGTACTAAAAAGTAGAAGATCCATGTCTTTGCTTCAGCCAAGCTAAACCTGCTTAGATGGTGGCCAGATGAACTATTCACTGACCCCCTATGCTTTGGTCATTGGTAGTAATTGCCTGATACTTCTGACAAATGTAGAAAAACAAGAATTAGGTGTAATAAGATTGGACTAGACGATCTACTGAGGTCCCTCCCAACTTCACCCATTCTGTGGTTCTGTAATCCAGGAATCTAGGGGGTGTTCAAGACCTAAAAATACTTGGATCCTTACTACTACTTATTAGGCCAAAAAGGTTTCTTCAACTTCTTCTTCCAACAGTTGTTCATATGACCACTGTGGGGCATAAAACACTAATGTGCCAGCCATTCTCATCTCTTGCACATTCACTGTGGGAGCACAGTGTTCAGGATAATCAGCATTTATTTGATGTTCACATTAGAACAGACAAATGAAACAGAGTTCTCAGTGAAAAAGGAATAGTGTAATATGTCCACCCACTGGCTTTGGCATGCTTAACTTTAGACTCACCAACTGAGTCTGTTTGTTTTATTTTTGTCTCATCATCAGGTGGGTGGCTTTTGTGTGCAGTGATGTACTTTGCCTTTACAGTTTTTGGGAAACACTATTTGAAGAGCTGAAAGAATTTTACTGTGCCCTTCAAAATATGGAATTATAATTTGACATTTGCAAATTTGGGTCCTCTTAAGATACCTTTCTTTTTGATTACGTAGGACTGTGAGATCAGTGCAGCCTGAAAAGTGGGAAATTGATGTAACTTCCACAGCTCTTGCACTTTTTGGCTGTCACCTGCACCCCATTCCTACACCACAGGTCAAACCCATACATTACAGTATCTTTTAAAGGCTTTCTGATAAGGCCATACAATGCAATTTTAAAATACATTGCTGCTGCCAGAATCACAAAAGAGACTCCCAGGACCTTCAGAAATTCAGTAAACCTGACTCATAGAAAGTGGCCCCTTTCTCTCGTGCTTGTAGTCTTACAGATCTGAAATTCTATGAATGTTAAGGGGAGCTGCAGTGAAATTCAGTTGTCAGTGAAATTCAGTGCTTTTTTTTCTCAAAGACACTCTCATAATGTGCAGAAGAACATTCTCCTATATCTTATATAAAAGTAGAATTTTCCCGCAGTAGCATGTGTCCCCCTCTTACCCTTCAGTTTTGGTGGCCGCTTTACTTGTCTCTTCTGCTTCTTTACTGACCTCTACCAACGTCTTGACAACACACTGCCAGGATAAAGAGTCTTGTGCTGTCTGCCATTCATTGAGTATCCTGAATGAGCTCTTTGCTCATTTTCTTCCTCCCACTATAGCTCAGTGGTCCTGTCTGTAAGAATGGACTTCAATAAATTTGTCAAGACCAAAGCTGCACTGAAATTAGAACAATAATCACACAGGATGTTGATAGCAAAGTAAGTCATATTTAGGTTAATGTCAAGTAACGCTTTCTCCTTGTAAGTTGCACTTGTGATTATAGGTATAAACTACTTTCTTACAACTGAAGAGCTCAGGTATTTGCACAATTTCTACAAAAATTTCCTATCTCTTCCTATCACATTCTTGTCACTAACATCCTCTTTTGTCCCTGCTTTTTACTCCTGAAAGTTGTTAAATAAAGGCTTGCATTTCTTACATTAACATTCAGGCTCCAAAACTCGCTCTCCATTGCAGTTGTGTTGTCAGCAAGGTTTGCGGTAATCTCATACCATGTCTTTCGAGGCCCAACTCAGTAATTATGTTTCTTGGTTTTCTTCTGTATCAAGCAGAACTGTTTTCCTGAGTAAACAGTGTTCCCACTCCTGGCTCTTTATACATACCTTGTTTCAAAAATCTTCTTTGAAATCTGCATAAATGCCACATTTTCTGTAGAAATACCTCGGTCAGAATAATGATCATTTGCATGTTAATAGCTCCATCTCTGTAGGTGGTTGTTAGTTGTTACTGGTCTTGCTTGTTACAATGAATGCAAATCCTTTTTTAGTCCTAATCTTAATTGCAAAATGATTGTATTTTTCCATAATTCCCTGTATTTCAGTAATTTTAATCTATATCAAATATGATTTCTTGACATGCTATCATCTGCTTTGTCTTTTATGCCTAGTCTCTGCACATGTTCCAATAGACTTGCTAATTATCAAAGCAATTTGGGCTTTGAACTGAAAATGGGCCCTTAGCCAATTCTTTCCCACCAAACTTTGGTAAAAAACAAAATGAGACTTGAACTTTCTGTCTTGACTCCACTTCACCCTCTTTGCTCGTCATCCTTTCAGCTGTATCTGACAGTCAAGTGACTGACCCTGCAAAGTGCTGCTGGCACCATCATTTCCACTGTGGGGGAGAGAGGTTGTGGAGGTGGAAGATTCCCTGACACCACCAGTTCAACATCTGTGGCCTTTGCAGCACCAAATACTTAGTGTTTTGTATATACAGCAATGTAGACTCTGTGTTCTAAAGGGGTAGTACTAAAGGAAACTGTGTTCCTGATATTGTTGATGAGCCACTCTGGGCAAGAATTTTGCCTGTGGAAGTACATCAGGAAAACTGCATAGATCTTTCACAATGCACAGTGCTATAAGGACTCTCTTTGGAGCATGGGTTGGGCATCACAAGGCCACCTATGTGGCGGCTTCCACCTGGAGATACCACAGTCCTGAGTTGGGTGCCCACATGCTTCTCCTGTGCCATATAGAAAAAGGTAAAAGGTACAGAAATGTGACTCAGAAAATTCAGAATGCAGAGGGGAAAGCCACCAGTGGTAGTTGGTAGGAAATGCTAAGTGAAGGAATATGGCCTTTAGTCTCAGCCTCCTAGGGACTCAGCTATTCCTGCTTATCATTCCTGGGTTTGAATATGAACTTTACAGAATCATAGAAATTCTGTTTGGAGGTATCCTCAGACGGCTTCTGGCTCAGCATCCTTCTTGGTTGTTCCTTTTTGGTTTTGGGAATACCTGAGGGTGCAACACAGTAGCATGCAGGAAAGTTTGAGGTGGTCTATATAATTTCCTGTCAAGGAAAGTCTGTCAACTCTGTAGCCATCTTTTAAATTCACCAGCACTGACTTTATACCAAATCTATACCATTTCAGGTTGGCCCTCCTCAACTTCAATAGGCAGAATTCCTCTTTACCATTTACTCTGTGTATTCGTAGCACAAAATGTCTGCCACAAAAGCACCCTGTAGGTCAGGTGCTGGCGATGGCAGGCTATGTGTGTGCTGTCATGAGAAAAGAACTTTCTGAAAACAAATGAAAAGACATTGGCATGATCTTAGCCAAGCTTTGTCAGTCTGTGGCCTGCTCGTGTCACACTGCAGAGAATGCCAGGCACTATATTCTACTTCAAGGAGAAATGCCGGATTATGCAGGATACACAGGTCCCACAAAAGAGTAAAACATTATTTAATCATTGCAAATTTAAAAGTTTGTATCTCCTCTTGAAATTGGCAGTACCAGCCTCCCAAGATGATGCAACCTTGCTTTCTGATTTATCTTCCATCCAAAGCTGGAAGCCTGTTTCAGACTGTCTTTATCTTTAAAGGCTGAAGGCTATTCTCCTGAGCTAAACGTTCCAGTCACTGTAGAGATGCTTAAGTGGGGTGTATGTGCGGGTGGAGAGTGGGGTATTATGTTTTAAAACAATCCTTTATTTTAGGCTTATAGATCACTGGATTGTGGGATAATTGGGAGTGGTCTTTTCCTAAAGAGTAGAAGGGATTTTTTTTTCAAGTGCTGTCTGATGTCTGCAAAATTGGGCTCACCTGTCTAAGGCAGAGCTTTCCAAAATACACTCTAGCTTCATGGTTCTTTCAGGAAAAGGTGCCTCCAAAAACAGGTATGTTTATGGACATCAGAAGATTTTAATGTACACAATAGCATGTGCGACTTGTTCATTCATACTGCTTTACCATTCACTGTGTGAATCATAAAACAGTCTGTATCTCTCATAGTTTCTTTAGAGCAACAGATGGAGAAAGACTCCTATTTGACAGTGACTCAGCCTGTGAGGTAGGGAGGTTATAAGAAAATTAATTCATTTGACATGCTTACCTGCCCTTCATAATGCAAGCCCATCACTTTTCACTAAATCCATAAAAGTGTTTATTTTCACATGCAACAACACGGTGCTGGCCATCTTTCTTCCTAACAGTGAGTGGGACTCATGAAAGGGAAGATAGGTCCCAAAGATGCCAGCAGCTGAAACCTGTGCCTGCAACACACCTCACCAGCCCTTGTTATTGATAGTGAGGATGTGGACTCTTCTCTGCGTAACCTCTCAGTGGAACAGCATGTCTCTAACTACTCTTGCACTGACAGCTGTGAGCCATCTTCCTTGCATTGCTAGGTCCAGCACCCATCTTCAAGTGCAGGTCACTCAAGTGAATAAGTAAGACAGCTTCCTTTCCTTTGACTGAAAGGCCTAATGGAAATAGCATCCACCATAGACATAGGAACTCCAAGATCCAGGCCTTCCTCTGCTTCAGGTTGCTTGAACCTTATCCTTACCTCTGACAAAAGCAATCTACTTGCAAAGCTACCTTGTCCTTTAGATCTTGTGTTCTGGAGTTCACAAGATAAATGAGCCACAGTAGAAAACTCAGACAGTAGGAAAAGTTCCCTACCAAGCACAAAATCTTACAAAGAAGAGGTCCACACTTGCTTCAGTTTCATGTAGTTGTTGGAACGGAGAGCTTCCCTTAACCTGCTGGGCATGTTCTTCATATTATAGCCCAGTACACCAGTTTGATGTTTTCAGAATGAAAACTGACTCACACAGAAATCTTCATCTCCCTTAATCCAGTGACCTGCAAATCTGTGTCGAGTTTGAGGCTCAACAATTCAAGACATATATTGAGAAACTGGAGAGGATTTAGCAGAGACAGCTACTAAGCTGACTGTGGCCTATGGTGTATGTCCTGTGAACACAGACTGAAGGATCTAAGCTTGTTTAGTGAAGAGGAGGATTAAAGGTGATCTAGAAGCCTATGGCACTTGAAGGAAGATTACTAAGACAACAGAACCAAACTCTTCTAAATAGCAGTAGACAGTACAACACTGGCAACAGCCACAAACTGCGAGTGGCAGCTTGGGAGGTTCAGATAGGACATAAGGAAAAACTTTTCACTGGGAGGGTGCTGCAGCACTGGCAGAGGTATCCTGTGAGTTGTGGAGTCTTTTACTTGTGGGCTTTGAGGACCATCTTATGTGAGCTAGCATGGAAACAGCCAAATTAGCTTATTGGTCTCCTTTATAGTGAGCAGGGACTGAACCTCGTAGATATAATTTAGGACTAGTTCAAAAAGTATTTTCATTAATTACAGGAAGTTTATTATAGGTCTCTGTGAGGTCATCTTTTCCTGCCTTGCCTATGCTTTCTTTGTGATCTCCTTTCCTATGGCAGCTTTGCATTGGACAGCTACTTCTTGAGAGCAGTACTGCTTGTGAGCATTTGTGGGGGTGGAACTGCTGTTTCTGGTTTACTGCAGTTGTTGGGAAATATTAGAACAGATTGGTACTGTGTGAAGCTCATGTTACATGCTTTTATCAAATACACTCATGGTGGGATCTAAAAGTTTTATCAGCATGTATTCAGGATGGTTGATTTCCTTATGGCTGGGGAGGTAGAAAATGAACAGTGCTCATAAAATCTTCTTTTATTCCTTCCCTAAGTCTGTCTCCAAACCTCTGGTACTCACTGAGTATTGCTTCTGCAATTATGGAAGATAAGCTGGAGTACATGTGTTGGAAAAGAGGAATAGATCACCCCTCTTCTGGAGGGTCCTTATGAAGGAGTGAAGAGGCAAGAATGGAGCAGGAAAATAATCACAAAGAAATTATGCTGAGAAGAGATCAATAACCTGAAAATTACTCGTGTCACTTGATGCCAGAACAGATCTATTTAAAACCTTTCCCTCTATAGAGAAGTAATCTTGAAATTGAAGCATTCTGACTAGTATATTCTCTCCGTGTTAAAGCAACAAAGAAATTGTGAAAAAGCAATGCTGCTTTTTTTCCAGCAAAAGAGTTGCAATCAGCTCCTTCCTGCCATGTGTACAGATTCCACCAACTAAAGCAGAACTGGGAAAGACCTGCCAGTGATCTTTTCCATAGCATAAGCATTAAATACAGCTCACCCAGATGGGGAATGATCTAACAATTGAACTCCCAAGAGAGTGATTGCAGGGAACTCTTCCAGAGATTAAGGCAGACAAGCACATAAAAGTGATTATGTTCTATTACCTTGTAAGGCCTGTGGATAACGCTAGTGTACAGATATATTGTGACAGGAAGAGGCAAATGGATTGGGAGAGGTGGAAACGGGGAACTAAAAAGTAATTTGTATGATGGTAAGCTCTAAATGGAAATGGTGATATCCTTTCCCCTGGAAGGTGAATAAGGTGATAAGAAGAGAAGGGACATAAACTCACCAGTCCACACAGTGTAGAGACCACACAGCATCAAAGAAGTGAGCAAAGAGGGAGGCTCTTAATTTTAAATGTTGGGACGTTTTGCCTTACCATGTACCTTACTCCTTTTCTTCCCTCAGTCTCACCAACTTGTTTGTTCCACTAGAAAACACACAGTCCAACAGAGCTTGGAAGAGCACGAAAGGATAAGAGAACCCAAGGACACAAGCTAAGTAATGGTGAAGGATTGCCCTGGTTTTTCAAGCTCAGCTGATGAGATGCTAGGCAGTGCTATTTTAATTCCATAACAATGAATTAGTCCCTGTTCATAGTCTCTTCTATTCTTTGTCTGGCTCATTACTTCATGGATGGATCACTGAAGAGTTACACATCTAGATTTTCAGTTATCTACAATTCCACTTATGTTAAGTTGCTTGATTTCCTTGCATCTGGATTCTTTTGTTCCTTGGTTTTGTTTTGGGGGTTTTTTTGTTGTTGTTGTTGGGTTTTTTGTTTGTGTGTTTTTTGTTTGTTTGTTTTTTGTTTGTTTTTTTTAACAAATTTAAATTGATAATTATTTTGCTTATTGTAAGACAGTAGGGCATGAATTCTGTGCACTACTAACTGTATCATAATGGCAAATGTGTAGCTGCTGTTTCTGTATGACACAGCGTTACAGCTGGTTGTATCTTGCTGGAATGCCTTTCTGTCATGTTCATATTTCATTCTTGGCTTTTATATACGTCAATATTTTAGTTGTTGGTTGGTTTGATTTCTGCCAGATTCACATTGTTCTTGTTTAAACAAAGCCTGTAGTTTTCAATTTTATTTCAATTCTCATTAAGAAAATGCAATGATTTTGGCACTCATTAAAGCCTAATCTAAACAGTGCTGATACTACCCAACTCATGAGTCTGTAGGGGATGAGAAGAATGAGTCCATGAGTAGGATGATGAGGTCAAGCAGATCAATTAAAAGCCTTGGAATTTCCAGGTAAACTACTTGCAGTAGTATTTTTTAATAAAGACAGAGTTTACTCTTGTTTTTCCGAAAAAAATATGTGCACTGAGGAGCCCAAATTCCTTTGATTTCCCTCTCTAGTTGCTTACTTCTCTTTCTTTAAATGGGATGGAGGCCAAGGACCAGCTTTTCAAAGGTATTCAGGCATTTCATGATGCAGATAAATACACAGTGAAATGCTAAAAAAAAACCCCAACACATTAGCTTGCTCACCTTTCAATTAAATCAATGAGGATTAGTTAGGCATGTGCCTTTGAGAACGCAGCTTTGTGATTACCCCCATCATTAGGCATCATTTAAGTCTTTTCTGGAGCTTTGCCTGTGTTTCCATTTCAACTCTGTGCAATTCTGACAATAGCTTTTCTTTCCCTTGCTATGCTATTTAGAACACTGGTATGTTATAAATAGGGTCATATAGAGTCCTTTAAATGAAAGTGCAATAAAAGCCTCTCTGAGGCAGCTATGAGAATTTCCTACTGGGCTTAAGGGTGTTGCAAAGTGGAAGTGCAAAGTAGTAGATGGGGTGACTGAAAAATGAGAAAAGACAAGTGTATTCCAGGCCATCTGTTCCTTTGGAAAATGGAGCTTGTACAGGTTAACACCTGCTCCTGTCTACTCAACATGATGCTAAACACATCTTCTATGATTTTTGACTAAATGACATCTTGGATGTTGTATCTGGATTTATTGAAACATTAGATTTATGCAAGCACTTCATGCTTTTTTTTTTTTTTTTTTCTTCAGTTGCTGGTAAGGAGTAGGAACCAGTTGACTTTGCACAGGCCTTCTGAATGTGATGGTGTTTGTGAAAACTTCCTTCTGCTCTAATAGCACAGTATCTGGTATCAAACCAGCCTTAACTGCATAGACCCTCTACAGACTGAACAGGCTTTTAAAACTGTAGTAAAGTTGCCCAAATGAGAGATTTTCATCATGCAAGGTTGCAAAAGGAGTTGATATCTGAGCAGTGCTCTTAACTAGCAGACATTCTATTAGTGTTCATTAATGATATATAAATACAATAAAGATTTATTAATAGATTTATAAGTAAAATATATGGAATTGTCAACAGAGAGTGAGAGCAAATAAGAGAAGGCCAGGAACAGGTTATAGTTCTAACTTTGCTAATAAAGATGACAAGACCAGGACAAATGATGCAGTGATACATCATACTTGGCGGCACCATCTGCATCTGGTTTCCAGGGCAACTTTTCAAAGCTGGAATAGAACTCTTTCACTTTTTAGGTCAGAAAGACCCTTTTCTCAAGTAGAACACACTTTATAGTGCCATTGCTCTAGTTAGACTTCCTTAGAGCCACTTGTGATCCTCCCTTAGAAATAAATGATCATGTTATGGTATCGCAGATCCCAACACACACGGTTGATAATGAAAATTAACCTGACTAGGTGCATGTGGCTTTGGAAATAAATGATTAGTATTCTTCCCTCGACATTGCTGCATGGTCCAAATAGCTGTTTTAAGAGGTAAAGTAAGAGTCATAAAGTCCTTCAGCAACACAATCCTGGAAGAAACAATTGTTATGAACATGGAAATTTAGGGCAGGATTCAAAAATAATCAGAAAACTTTTCAAAAAGACTGTACCGTCTGGTACATTCTAGAGGCCAAAGCTGCACTCGGAGTATCTTTCTTGAGACAGACCCTTCCAGGACTTGTGTGATGGCTTTCAGAAAGAGATTAATCTCTTCATAAACAGACTGTTTTGCCCTTTGTGTGTCTTGCTTCCTTAATGCTGGCAGGAATTAGTGTGGGGATGTTCTGAGGGGTGCTGAGGTTCCACTGTGTCAGAAAAGAGAAGGAGACAAAGTGAAGTATGTGGAAAAGCATCATCTCCCAAGGGAGGAGAGAGAAAGGAGGGAAATGAATGATAACATTACACTTGTAAACAAGAGGGAACATGGGAATTGAGCTCTGGTATATTAAACTTCAACACTGTTGAGTGCCTGGCTCAATAACCAACCCACGTGTAAAGGGAGCTAAGATGTAAACTAATGTGGAGTCTTCCCACACACAGAAATGACCCAAAATAAAAAAACAAAAAACAAAACAAAAAAACCCCTAATTTTTATGGCTAAGAATTAGTCATGGATATAATCAGCTTGATTCCATTGATAAAAATAGGAAATTCTGTTTTGCTTTAGGTAAATTAGAATATGAAAACAATCATGTCTATGTCCACTCCAATATATCTTTGATTAATGAGCATGAACTGACCCTTAATTCTAAGTTCTTCTATTTCTAGAAAGTTAGATTCACACCAGAACCAGCCTACTTTGCCATTTTGCACCATGTTAAGGTGTGTGAGAAGAACTACACCAGTGAAAACCTACCCCAAAGCAGTAAACTTGCCAAAAAGACCATTTCATATTTTTGCTTTTTGAAGCTGAAATTTCAGGAACTGTTATTGTATCCTTGAATTCAAGCTCTAACTCTGTTTGAACATCAAGCTTCTATACTTCCCCAGTTGAAATGCTGTTTCCTTGACCTTCCCCTACATTTGATCCAGATATGTGAGTTGTTCCTGCAGAATATAAACACAATTGAAGTGTTGCATATCACTTAGCCAAAGCTGACCATCTGTACCCCAGAAGTACTGAGTAGTATTAAAGGTTTAGAGTCAGGTTATGCAGTGGTGCGTGAAGTCCTGTGTGTGTGTGCTCTAGATCTGATACTGCTCAATGTTTTCATTAACATTTTCACTGGAGAGTATGCTAATCAAATTCATATGCAACAAAAAGCTTGAAGCAATCGCCAATGCATTGGAGAATAGGATTAGCCCAGAGTCCAACTATGATGAATTCAAGAAGTGAGCTGAAATCAATAAACTGAGATTCAATAAGCACAAATGTAAAGTAGCTCACATAGGAAGGGATAATTAAATGCTCAAATGGAAAATGGAACTGTCTGTAGGCAGCTAATATGGAGGGAGAGACAAAGAGGTTTTGTTCCTTAAACCAAATCTAGGAAGACAAGGAGTCATTTTTATTCCTGGTAGTGAAAAGCCAATAGCTCCAAAAATTAGCTTCATGCTTAGATCCAGCTTTTAGCTCCACATGAGCTTGTCACTGATGATGCATAATTAAAGGTGGAAAAAAAAAAATCAAACCCAAAAGCACTAGCTCAGCCTTTTCTGTTTTACACATAAGAGGTTATCTCTTTGGTAAAGGAATTACAAGATTTTGTTTTTCCTCACTTCAACTGTCTGTAATCATTTCTAAATCTCCCTTCGTCTTCACATTCTCCACACCCAGTGTGGACTGTCAGAGATGGAGGTTTTCAAAACTGGGCAGACATCTCTTTTTTTCCACGGACAACTCCGATGACAGGTGTCTCAATCTGTCATGCTTAGACTCTATTTGATTGTTTTATGTCAAGAAGAACCATAGGCTTTGTTATAAATAGTGATTTCTACACCTGTGTTTCTGTGCTGATGAGAGTGATTGTCAGTCAGAGGGAGACGTGTATGTAGGCTGTGGTAGGTAAAGCCAGCAACTCAGGGGCCTGACATGCGGGAGAAACTGCACAGCCCTGCAAATTGCAATAGGTAAAGATTGCATGGGTCAGTATTCTGTGGAGACAACATGGGAGTAAAAATGGGATCGAGTAAATCCCATTGCTTCACTTGAGGCAGGGAAATATAAAATATTTGCAAAAGGAGTGTGAGTTGATATCTGAGCAGTGCTCTTAACTAGCAGATGGAAAATATGAAAATACCAGTCCATTGCTCTCTCAGTCAGGTTTTGGGTACATTGACAGATTGTCTGGTGATGATTTGCATGAGGGTGTGCCTGTCTTGGGCCCGCTCTGTCACTATCTGTCAAACATAATGTCTTGCCAGAAATTATCTTTTCTTTACAGGAAAAATATTTGGACTATTGTTTGAAAGGGAGTTTAGGATTTTTCAGCAGTACAGTGAACTTTCTTCATTTACTCTGATTGAACTGTCTTGAGTCATACCCAATCCCAGGATTTAGTCTCTGAAGGAGTCTTTTTGTTTCTGAGTGCTGACTGGGACTAAGTAGAGTGCCAATTCATCAGATACTTCTGTCCATGGAAAGGACTAAGTAGAGGACATCAGTGGGTTACCTAATGTATCCGTACCAGGAGGAGTGTCAGAAGTCAGAACTGTCCTTGATTCAAGCCAGAAACTGCGATCTTTTGAAAGCCATTAATGCTCATGTTGTCCTATTAAATCCAGTCAGGCTCTTTCACTGAGTGCACTCTCTTTAGGCTAAGAGCTGGTTTTATTTTCCAGTCTTCTGATCTCTCCCCTGTCTATCTTGGACTAAAAATTTCCTTTCTGAAAGCACACTTGCTTAAAGGAATCATAGGCCTGAGCTCTTGAGTTTTTGATAGACAAAACCAAAACTGTGCTTTATTTGCGTGCTTGAGGCTGTTAAAGAAGAATATTTTTCACTGTGAGGCTATGAGAGCAGTTTTAAGACAAGTGATAGTTAAGAGACAAGGTGGAACTGTCAGTGTGCTCTGTGCATTTAGTAATTCCAGGGTTTTGGACAGGGAAGAGGACAAATTGCCCTTTAGAGATGTCAGATACTGTGGATCACCTTGACCTGAGATCTTAGGATCAGAATTTTTCTCCTGCTGAGGGCTCTTGCTACATCAAAGGAAGTTTTTGACTAGTTAAATTTGACTTTGCCTGTGTGAATAGGATGAGGCAATGCTTTAAGCAGGTCTCATATCTCTGTTGTTTTTCTGTCTGGATCCCCTCAACCCCTACAGCTTTACCCCAGTAAATCAAATTGAGCAAATTGCACTGGGATGCCGTGCTCCTCCTTCCCTTACAAAATCCCATCTGTGGAGTTTTTGAAGCTGAGTTATAGGTGTAACTGGCCTAGGAGGATCTTTAATTAGTTTAGTACCAGTTTCATGCAGCCGGCAATGAATTACAACATAGGAGAAAACTCTACAGTGCATTTATCTCCCGTCATATCCTTCACCTGTAATAGGCTTGAGAGAGCATTTTAAAGTAACAAAATTCAGAGCAGTCCTGAAATTGTATTTAGATCTGGTGTACAATGGAGTTGGCATATAACTGCTTCCAAAGTCAGGAGCAGCAATCAATTGCTCTGGGCTTCTGTGAGTGGCCAGGGGTGTTACTGTACTGCTAATGTGGCAGCCACAGTATGAATTCAGGTTCAGGATACTTCGAATAAATTGAACCAATACTGCAAATAATGCACAGAGAAGATGCTGTTTTGCTTTGGTGAGCACCAGTCCTTTATGACTCTTCACAGGGAAGAAGAGGCAGGGAACATACTCATTGACAAGAACAATTCTGATACGCCTGATTTGATTAAAACCTGGCAGGATAAAGCACTTGATTATAGCGTTTAAAATGTGACTATGGTCATTAAGGAACAAGAGACTGAATAACAGGGCTGGAATGGTACTTTGCATAAAGCTGCTTTTAGCCTTTTACCGTTATTGGTAAGCCAAAACTCCAGGGCTGTGCATGGAAACAGATAAGTGCAGGAGCCTAAGAGGAGCGCAACCTGTGAGAATATGTCTGTAGAAAGAAACAAAACAAGTTATGGAATATTCCTGAATCCTGACAACAGTTGGCCCAGAGTAGCTCTTCCCATGGGGTACCCACAGAGTTGTGCTGGGTCTGTGCTGGACTGTTTAGCAGTTGAGATGATAATTTTTCTGTTCCCAGGGCCACCTCCAGGCACTGTTTAGCTTACAAATAGAGTTGCACCCTGACAGCCCAGCCAGTCACACCTGACAACATTGCTCCCCAGCATTCCAATCTGAATGCACGCAAAGCAGTTGAGGTGTTAGAGAACAATAGTATTGAATATTGGCTGGAAGTCTTGCACAATCATTATTATAATTTCTTTCAAAAAGCCCAGATGAATTATTTTAATGAAATAAAGAGCAAGAGACAAAAGCAGACTTAGATGAAGCGCTGAGTGGGTGAAGAGAAAAAAGAGAAGTAATGTTGTTGCTCAGCCTGAGCACCCGAAGACTAGCTGTCATCATTACTCCTTTGTGAGCATTGCAGTTTTAGTATAAAGAGAGTTTCAAGGAGGACAATGAAGGAGCTGTGCACAAGTTTAGCAGAGAAAGCTCAAAGGTGCTATTGAAAACATTTAAGATCTGATGGTGTCTGGCAACACTGTCCATCAGACATGGGAGCTGACCTTTCAGTAGGTGTTCAGAGGTGATGCTTGGAGGTGGGTAAGCTATAAAAGTCTTGACAGTGAAGACAACCAGCTTGTGTTTCATGAGGTAGAGGAAGGAAAACCAAAAGAAACGTTTAGAGAAAAATGCAACATACTCCAAATGACAGGAAGGGAATGTGACCTTTGTCTTTCTGCACTATTTGAGCCAGGCAAGTTTGCAGTGCTAAGGTCAGGAAAAGAATGTTGTAGTAATGAAAGGGTAGGCTGATATGAGCCTGGGCAACTGTTTTGGCAGTACTGAAAATGGTTTGGCAATTCATTTTTTAGACATTTTCTAGCAAAAATCTATGAGATCTATACAAAACTGAAGTTTCAGGACCCAGAAAGATATCTGAATGGAAAATAATGTATGGGGTATAGGTCAGAGGGATGGCTGGCCAGGCTGATGGTACAGTCTGCTGTGACGATAAAAGCATTTTAGTATTTCAGAGGGAAGCTTTCTTCTCGACCATGTTGCACCATTGCTACCAGACTCGAGCTCAGCAATGCATTCATTTGCATGTCTTTGCTGAAGTGTGAAAAAACTTACATCATGTTCCTGTAGTGCCAACTTCTTTACAGATACTCCATATGGGGCATTTCCGAGATGTGAAGGGAAGTTACTGGAGTGTTTCCAAAGTGGAAAGGGAAGTTGGTAGAGTGAAATGAAGTCCAAAATGTAGAAGAGTTTTTAGGAATGTGTTGGAGGTGGTTTAGGCTGGGACTTAGTAACTGTTTATCCACTATGAGGATGGAAAGGTGTTTTTGAACTTGTTAAGACTGTGATGGATATTAAGAAATGCTCATTAAGAGTGAATTGAAATAGCTATTTCCTGGCAACTCATGCCAAAGAGCTCACAGAAGTTGTCTGAGGGCATCTCCAGCTCACAGACCTTTGTGGGAGAGTAACAGAAGTTTTACAAGAATGTTAATGTTGTGCTGTATACAAGACAAAACGACAAAGATGACTTGAGTGACAGTAGGGCAGTTATTTTCACATAATTGCAGGATAAGACGGTAAGAATGTCATTAGCACTAGTCAACACAGATTTAAGGAAAACAGGCTTTTCAAACAAATCTGCCTTTTTTCTTTCTTTTTTTTTTTTTCCCCCCCCAGTGGAATTACAAGTCTAGTTCATAAAGATGCTTTCATATTTTGACTTTCGTAACATGGTATAATACCTTCTGTTAAAAAGTTAACACTATGACATAACAATAAAGAGGACAATAAATGAGTTGAGAGAAAACTAAATGATAGGTCTCAAAAAGCACTTGTGAATGGGGAATTGTCAGCAAATGGGAGTATTCCAGACTGCTGGCTTCTGAGAAATCATTAAAAAGCCCCATTTTATTCAGTGTCTTCATCAAGGATCTGGGAGTAAATATGCTGGTAAAAATGATGGATGATACAAAGATTAGTAGTAGAAGGATACAAAAATAATGACCGTAAAAATCTAATGCATGGGTTGCTCAGAAAGGCTGCATCCCTTCATACAAAGTTATGTAGCACACCCAAAATGAGTTTGGGTATTTAGGGAGACAGAACAGCAAATCTTACTTTCAAGTAACTGGACTGTATCTGGAAAGAAAGAATAAGGTGTTGTGCATGTAGATCTCAGATTTTCAACTGGTGCAATAGTAAAAAGGGGCTTAAAGATCATGACTGTGTGTAGTAAGATGTGAATTGGTTTTCTCTCTCATATGGCATTGTTGAGTCCAGTTCAGAAAATCTGCCTTTTTCTGGTTCTTACATTTTCTCAGCATGTTGCAGCATTGGACATGGAAAAAATCTTCTACTTGTCTCTGATGAAGAAAATGACTTGCCGTGAGACTTCAAGATCAGGCTAAATTATCTGAAAAGATTGGGGGGAACTTAATCACTAGAGACCATAATTGTTTTCATTAAAAAAACCCTAAAAAGTATGGATGCTACAAAGTGTTTCTACCTAGTGGAGAAAGGCATAGCAAGTACCAAGACATGGAAACTGATGTCAGATAAATTCAAATTAGGCCCAACCTTTCAACAGTAAAGGTGATCAAACACTGAAAGAAACTCCCTTAGGATGTGCTAACTCTTCATCATCTTCAGCTCAAGTCTGGATAGCTTGCTAAAAAAAAAAAATAAAAAAAATGTATTAGCCAGGGAAAATTCTCTAAGCCAAGTACAAGATAGCTGGGTGAAGATGAAAGCCCTGTGACATACAGAAGGCCAGGAGGGAATGTTTAAACCTTTATTCTGACCTTACAGCATATGAATCTACCAAACCTTGTCTCCCTTGGAAATGCTTTGCTTATTCCCCGCATTTCTCTTCTGCCATCATATTTCTATCCTAGAACTGTACTGTACTGTACTGACACTGCTACATATGTCAAGCAAAGAGAGGCAAACAACCTTGTTAGATGGATCTGAAATTTCTTTGCATCTATCTTCCTCTGTCTCACAGCTGCCCTTCTCCTTACCCCACTCCATGCATGCTGATTCAGAAACACAAGTAAACAACCAAACAAAAGAGTTGGTATTTCAGCAATTGGGAATAGAACAATTTTGAGAAAGAATTTGTTTACTCAGACATATCAGTCACTGTTACTAGAAAAGAGTAGGAATCATTTCTGCCCCGGTGTGCTGAGAAGAGAGTCTCTAATTGAAAATATAAAAGTAAATGGTGGATCAAATGAAGTACATAGAATCCTCTGCAGGCTGCAGATGGTTATCTCCTCCACTGTGGACCTCCATGGGCTGCAGGGGGACAGGCTGCTCCACCATGTTCTTCACCACAGGCTGCAGGGGAACCTCAGTTCTGGTGCCCGGACCACCTTCTCCCCTTCTCCTTCTTCACTGGCTGTGGTGTCTGCGGGGCACTTTCTCTGATGTGTTCTCTCTCCTCTCTCTGACTGCAATTGCTGTTGCACAGATTTGCCCCCCCACCCCCCGCTCTTCTAAATATGTTGTCTTAGAGGTACTACTGCCATTGCTGATGGGCCTGACCTTGACCAGCAGTGGGTTTGTCTTGGAGCTGCCTGGCACTGGCCCCACAGGGCAAGTTTCTTGTCAGTTTTTCATGGAAGCACCCACTCTGCAGTCCCACTGTTACCAAAATCTTGCCATACAAGTCCAAGGCAGTTGAGTGCTGTAGGGCATGTTTCTATACTTAAATGTGAAACCAACTGCAAAATGGGTGATACCAAGACAAGTTTAGGGGGATAGGCATAGGAAATCAGATCAGTGCATGTACCTCTTCTCCTGGCATTATTGTACATCTTCTGCAAGACTTGAGAGCATCTCGCTAAGCCTGAATCTACTTAAAAATTCAAAGATCTAATTCTCATTCCTTGTACCATTAAGACAGTGCCCTTAGTAAGAAGGGAGCCTATTTGGGCCACTGGAATCCTTCAACTTAGCATAAGCCGCTGTGCAAACAGAAGGCTAGCACTGTAGTTCAAAGATGATAGTTGAACAGGATTTGCAAGTCAGAGGCTTGAAATTCCACAAAGGGAAGATCAAACAGCCTCTCGCTTTTAACAAGCATTTCATTTCTTTAGGGGACTGGACAGTTTTCATCCAGAAAATAAATGCAGGAATTTCATGCAGAAATTAAATGTTGTCGTTGATACATATGACAAAATATTATCCCTGACACACACATTGTCAACTTCCAGCTCATCAGCATATCTGGGAATCCATAGAGATGGTCCTTAACTAGCTGGATTCAGAGCTGTTGTCAGCAGAGATTACACTTGGACCCTGCCACTGAAGGAGGCATTCTGATTTTCATGGATAATTTTAGAGGTGGCTCCAAGCCTGTGTGTTATGTCTTTAGCAGTCCAGGTTACAAACTTAGACCCACACACCTCTGAACTTTGTCACATTTGAATTTAGAATCTTCTTTCTTTGGCATCACTCCATTTCTAATGCTGATCTTAAAAAGGAACAGCCACCCTCCCCCACCCCACTTCTCCAGACTTTTCAAAACTCAAGCAAGCTGGAGAATGATAATTCTGTATCACAACAACTTCCGAGCTTCTGAATTTTGTTTTTGATCCATGTTGGATTACACCCAAAACTTTTCAAGCATTTTAATGAAGCACCGTTGTGTTAAAATGTCTGCTCTGCTTTCAGAATGAAAATGTTAAGTATTTGATTTGGGTCTCTGTCACCTCCTGGAAAGACTCAGATAGTCTGCCCTAGACTTGAAATGTTTTGGCTTCCACTAAAAATCACATTTTGACCAGAAAATATTTAGTTGAAAATGTGCCACTAACTCTTACTTGAAATTCTTCTGCTATAGCAGTAGAGCTTCCAACACATCTTGTTAAATAATTTGTATTTATTGTAATTTCTACATTACATTGAAACAAGCAGGCAAGTAGATGTTGACCATGGCTTCTGCCACTGCTGAACATCCCACGGTGAATGACCATGAGGTGCTTTTGCTGTAGGCATGATGACCATAGTAATCCTTTACTGAACCATACTGGACCTATTTGGCTATGTTCCTATGTTTTGATAGTTCAGTGCTGTAGGTTTTGTGCACATAAGCTTTGACTACACTCATCCTGAACATTTCGATAGCTATTTAGCCATTAGTCTTTCATGCCATGCCAGCTGCAACAGTCAGCTTCTTCCAGATAATTTTAAAATGATGCTTCTAAATAACTAGCAGCTGCTATACTCAGAAATAGACAAGGAATTGCTGGGTTCCTCTAAGATCCTAAAATGTCAGCAGTGATATCACAGTGTTTGAAGTAGGGGAAGTGTCTAGGGTGGTAGAAAAATGGAGAGAAGACAGACTTTCAGGAGAAGGACTTAACATTGTAACCTAGCTTTCTCACAAGCACAGTAAAAGATCTATCAAAAGCCTGAGGATATCTTACATAAGATTTAAAATGCCCTAGGTGTGTCTTTTGAAGACCTTCCTGCTTTTGGCAGTTGTAATATTTGGTTTCTTTCATAACTATATTCTACTTCGGCTTAAAACCATTTTTAGGTTTTTTAGTCCATATTTCCCATTTTGACAGTCTGTGACCCAGAGACTGACCTATCCCAAAAAGACACAGTGTTTAATCAATCCCAAGCTGATTCATGATAATGCCCCTATTATAATTTTCAACTCTTCTTATAGGCTTCCTGCATTCGATCTGCCGTGATGACCCATGTCACTGCAGAGTGGAATCGGGGAGTTGAACTCCCCTGCGCTTGGGATGACAATGGAAAGATGTAACATTTGGGATAAATGTGTGCCACATCCCTCTGTCATGGCTGGTGTGCAGCTGTGATAAAAGCCTCCAGCTGCAGCCAGCTAGCAGATGTTTTAGCTCAGGTAGCCGAGTCCTGCGCAGTCGGCGGTGGAGGTGAGGGGCGCCAGCGCTGTGTGCAGCAGAGCACAAGCACTCTGGTGTCAAAGGACCTCCCACAGTGCAGGAAAGCAGAGAGAATGTTTAAGTAGTCTTCATCCAAGCTGGATGAGTGCTGTCAAGTAGTTTTCTCAATTCTTTCACCAATTTATCTTGATTGCATTGACACTCTCTTGGCATCCATATCCTGTGATTATTCCAGTGAGCACATTTATGATGAGGAAGGTTTGTAGAAAGAGTAGGTTTCAGGTAAAGCTCACTGACAACAAATTTTGAATTCACATTTGGTAATATCTGCACTCAAAATTTGCTTTGAGGAGTTAAATATTCATTCAGGCATGTGAGGGAACAAACATGCCATGTGACCCAGGAGTAACACCTAAACTGCTCAAGCTTTTACAATATACACCTTGCTGGGAAACTCTCATATTTAAACAGTGCATTTGAAACTTCTGATGGAGACCATAAGCAAATAAGTTTAATTTCAAGTATCATAATCTGGTTCCAGTTTATGAGCAGAAGTATTTGAGAACATATATTTGTGTCTTTTATTTTGTGACTTTAAAAAGGGATAGACATGAACTTGAGAAAAAAACCCCTAAAGTAATCATGGAGTCATTTGCAGTTGTAAGTCTGTTCAGCATTGCTTATATCAGGCTAAGTATTTTCAAATTAGTTATTTATCTGTTTTTGTCAAACCATTGCAGCCTTCTTCCTTGCTTTCTTACAAATGTCGTTTAGACATGACCTGTGATCCTTCAAATGCAGGCAGGGGCCTCATTTACAGCACAAGTTCTTTTCAGTAAAATCCACAAGAGATTATTTCCTGTCTCTTTCCTTCAGCAATGGAGACACAGAAACTTCTAGGCAAATCTCAACACCATCTCCTTCATGATGGAGCATTACTTGTCCAGCATGGATTTGAATTATTTGGTTTTGTTTTATTTTTCCAAAGCACAAAGATGCGCTCCATCCCAAGGAAGATTTAATCCACTGTAAATTTCCTTATTTTCAAGTGTGATAGATACATGCAAGTATCATATAATATTATATAATATATATAATCATGAGCTGATTTTTGTGTCTCTCTCCTCTGTAAGATGGAGCCAAAATAGAGTTTTTAAATTTACTTATCACACAGACTTAATCTATGTGCACTTCAAGGTAAAAGGGAAGAAAGGATCCCCAAACCCAAAGAAGCAGTTTGGTTTTTTTTTTCATGCTAGCACTTTCCCTGCACAGTACCAGGATGGATGTGCACCCTCCATTAGAGTCATAACTTTCTTCTAATTTCATTATAGCTGATTCTAATTCAATCAGACTTTGTAAAGTAGATGAGATTGGGTGTAGTCAGTTGAATGTATCCTTTCCAAAGAATCCCATGCTGCTGTAATCCTACCCTGACTGGCATTGGAGATGGGCTGGGTAATGAGGGGAGGGCACATCACTGACATGGCAAGTAGTGATACTCTGCAGCCTTGGATAGTCCCATCATAGTTTATTGTGAATGAAACAATACAAACCCCTCTGTATCAACCATAATTCTGAGGATTAATGTTGTTTTGCCTCTCCCCTTCTGAAGAACTCTGTATTCTTCAGGCTCTTTCCTAAATTCCTTCTGAGTGCTGATATTCCATAATAAGAGCTTGGCAGCTTCCAGCCTACAGCTGGCTGAAATCTCAGGTGAATGGAGCAACACTTGAATGCTCACCTATTTCTTTAATGTAGTATTTTGGGATCTTTTTGGATGCTAAGTGCCATATGAATCCTGTGCATCATTGTCGAGTAAATGGTGTCACTTTGTGAGTTAATTTCTAATTACAAAATTACTTTATGTGGCATTAATAAAAAGAAATGTGAGTCTTTTCAACAAACTATAATTTTAAGTAAACGGGTTTTTTTTGAGACCAAGTAATTTATTGAATTAATTCTTTATTAGGCCTACTTTAGATTTGAAGCCATTTTACTAGTGCTTCAGCATAAAATTATTACATAATTAGCAATACTGTTGTCATACTTATAAGTAATGGCTTTACTTAGAACAAATTAAAAAGGATTAGATTTTTTTAAGAGAGTATTTGGTCTCAGGGGCAATAATAATAAAGAATGACTTACTTCATTTCACCTTTCCTATGTTTCGTCACCCTTTGGATGCCTGGTTGTATAGAGGTCACCTCACCTGCTATTCTCCCCATACAGCAGCTGTTTCTGGGATGGAACAGGCTGTGCAATTTTTTGCATCCATTCAGCAACTAATGAAGTTTGTGGGGCGCAAGTGGTTTCAGCTTCAAGCTTCTGCCAGATGTTACCACCCCACAGCAGGGGCAGCTGAATGGCTCATGAAGCAGCCCCTTCCCTAGCACAGTTTTACAGCCAGCTTGGAAAAGTAAGTTGACATCAATTTGATTCATGCTAATCGAGTGAGCTGTAAAGTGCAGCAGCTGACCCAGGAGCTGTTTGGTTGTCCCTTATGTGGAATCTGCAATCTCTGGCAGAGAGGTTTGATGAAGAGCTGCAGGCCATAATGCCCTCAGCCATCCTAACTTAATTTGCTGATGTGAGTGTAGCAGCACTCTAACAGAGGAGGCATTCAATGCAGGAAAAGGAGAATATCTTAGGCACTTCATCTGCTGAGGGAATAAAAAGAGACAGAGGATATGGATGCATGGTGAAATTTGCTTGGGATGCTGATGCTAACACCTACACTTAAAGATGTGGAGGGATGAAAGGGGAGGTATATAATCACCTGAAAAATCAAGGTTTCTGATTTTATCTTAGCCACAACATGATCCCTAGGACTGTGCACTAGGATACTTTCTGGCCCTGTTTTGGCTCTGTTTTCTTTGCACAGCAGCCCCCTGTGGAACGCCAGTGGTCCATTCTAGGTTCAATAGCTTCTCATCCAGCAATGCATGTGTACTGCTCAGAGCTGTTGCCATTAAGTATTGATACATTTAGGTCAGGGAGAATTTCTATGAGAGTGATGTGCTATCTAGTTTCTCCTCAAAGGGACTGAAAATCTTCACATGTTCTTCCAGATCTGACCCTTAGGTCAGAATTTGTGCAAGGCTTGCTAAGGTTAGGTCATTTACTGCTTTGGTTTTAGAAGTTAAAGCTTCTTGACTGTGGAAGCCACATACCTGAATATAAAATGCAGAACTTTTACAGGGAGAGAGCATTCTCTCTGCAGAATGATCCCTGGAAACCCCTCACCCCAGGAAACATGTAGGTATCACAAGGGAAGGGTGAGCAGAGGATATCACCTGTAGGGAGCAGCCACCTACACCTTCACTTTTATGCTCATTGTAAATAAATTGCATTTATCATTACCTGCACCCTTTGTCTCCGGGCTTCTGAGGTGTTGAAAACTCCAGTTAAATGCCTTGCCCAAAGAAAATGCCATCACATTTGCATAATATTTTCATAGACACCTAGCTCAACCTGAGCCTGAAGGGAGACAGGGATGTTCCCTGCATATTTTATATTCCCATTCTCAATTTCTGCCAAAGCTAACTCTAAATTGTGGCATGGAGATGTGTATTAGAGAGAGAGAGAGATGGCTGAGAGGTCTGAATTTGTCTGGGGTATTTTCAGACAGTCTTAGTTTAAGGAGCAACTTACACCCCATGGAAAACTCTGAAATACTGCTATTTAGAAACAATTCAGCTTCCATTTCACCTCTTTCTCAATATTCCTCTTCCCTCATTCTTCATTACTAGGGACATCTGCATGAAAACAGAGTCCTTTTTTATATATATATATCTTGGGAGTTCATCTGCCTCTGTTGATTATCCCCTCCCTCCCCTCTCCTTCTGAAGTCATTATCTTCTGATTGCATTACATTTGCAGCCATCCCACCGCGGGCTCTCTTCTCATCAAGATTCTCAAGCTAAGCAAGGGAAAGGATAGGTCAGCTTGAGAAGAGAAAGCCACAGGGGGACCCTTGCCCTGGCAGAAGGAGTGTTGGGATCCAGTCTATATCATTGCCTTTCTCAGACACCAGCATGCTCAGCCACTGGTAATTCTATAAAGGCGCAATGAATCCAGTCAAGTTTCTCCCACAGATGGTGTCGGAACAAGAGCTGCAGGAAGTATTTTTGACAAGACGTGTGTTTGCTACAAAATGCAATGGTTTTTGTGTCACCTACCCTGCAGATGTTTGCAAGCTTGAATTGAATTAAGGAATCTTTTATTACAGGAATGGAGAGAGTAACTGGAGATGCAAAATCCTGCTCATTTCCTTGAAACTAAAACTGGAAGCCTTAATTACAATAGAGTTACACCCAGTCTTGCTCTGGGCAAGTAATATTTGTTTAACTGAAGTGGAACAACTTCCTTAAGAGAGATCGAGGGAGATGCTTCTCATAGCAAATGCAACATAAGTTACTTTGAAGATAGATTTTGTCATGGGTCTATTATTATTGGATTTTTCCAATTGGTCATCCTGTGTGCTAGAAAATAATATCTTATATTTCTTGAAACATCTTAACAGGTATAACAAATAGTAGAACTGTCCTGGTGAATATCACTGAACAGGACAGGGCACAAGCTTAGCTAATACCTCACAATGAGCTAATTCAAAAATTGAACCCTACTCCCAGATATTCTGTCACTCAGGTCTGCTTTTTAAGTTACATGTCAGACAATCTTCGTCCACAATTATTCCGTTCTTTGACTGAACCCATTTAGAGGTTTAAAACCACATTTCCATGTCTGCAATATTTTTCATATTCGTATTTCCCTATTCATACTTCCTTCAGCCAGAAAGGAGACTCTAAAAGACATTGACAAAATTGTATCTTAAAGGAAAAACTTCAGAGTTCTTAATGAGGCTCTAGATAGCACACTTGGGAGACAGATTTCCTATGAAAGCTTTTTCCACTGGACACATCAGAAGAACATTGGCTTTGCTCCTTATCTGCTCCTAACTACATGCAAAGTAGTTATTGTGTTTGTTTCCACTGTTCTACCCCAGTTCCTTCTTTGAAAATATTAAAAGCAATGGGAATAGATCCTTCCTAAGTCTTCTGGCAAAACCCACACATGTCCAAAACAGCAATAGGGCTGTAATGGTAAAACAAAGCACGCAGCAGAACAATTTGTAAACAGTTTTGTACAGGGTGAGAATGACAACCCTTTCTTCCCAGACAGATGCCTAAACTGTTCTGGTTTTCCCCAGGAGGCACTGCAAAGGTAATTCTAACTAACATCTCCAATACATGTGTACACTTTGTATCTCTGGATAGGGGATGCCAGCAAATATTGAATTTACTTTTAGAATTAAGTGACCATGCAGCAGCATGTTATTGCATTTAATGCTACTTCTGTACTGCAAAGAGTATCAGTGATAGAAATCAGTTTAAATGTAGGATGATCTGATTTCCCAGTATCTCATTACAGCTGGTAGCTCTGCAGTGTTACTGCAAAGGGCTTGGCATCTCTAAGTTGACGGGTACATCTCTCTCAGGATATATTTGCAAAAGGATAGGCAGCACAGTGGGTGACTCGATCCTTCAGACAAAGTGCTTGTTCCATAAGGATATGTCAAGGACAAGGTCATGATCTCATTTCTATTTTAAATCATCCAGGTGAATTAATTTCAAGTAAGGTGAGGATTTGTTTTGGCTTTTGTCCCCTATGGGTATTTTCTTGGGATGGGACAGGATGACTTCAGGTATGAAAAAATTACTTAACTTGAAACCAAATATTTATGCAGAATGAATTCCCCATGGATATTTCCCAGGACTGATCCATACTTAAAGATTATAAGGGAGTTGGTTAGAGTACTCCCAGTTGTGTAACCTTTGGGGAGATGAGGCAGAAAATAAGACAGGCCAGAAACAGCACAGAATCTGATTATCCCAGAAAGTACCCTGCATTGTATGCTATATATAATGTCTAAAAAACCCAAACCAAACAAAAACAAAATCACAAAAACAAACAAACCCAAACAAAAACAAACAAACCCCAACACCACAACAACAAAAAACCCACACCACCGGAGGAATTCACATTGTTGAAGTTAGTTGCTGGATTAAATTGCCATTTGTCAATAGCAATGTAATTTGTATTATAAATTACAGCAGTGTGACTCTCAGGCACATTTTTATCAATGTGTTTCAAATTATTTAATAACAATATTTTTCAAAAAATAAGCACTGCCACTTCTTTTCACTACATGCCTTTTAAAATCAGCCCATTCTGAGAGTTTCCATCAGTGTAATAGCCAACTCTGCAAAAATTCCTATGAAATAAACTATCACCAGGAGTCTTAAAATCCATCACCATAAACAAAGCCTTTTTCCCCTCCCCAATCAATGGCCTGCTGTGTTGCTGCTAATGGGACTGTACACACAAGTTGCACAGAAAGGAATTTGTTTGCAGGCTCCTAAGACATTTTGTTTGGTTTCCTTGGTGGAAAGGGGTCAGGAGAAACATATACTGGAAGTATTCAGGAACTGTTTCACTGAACTCAACATTTAGTGCAGAGATAGAATCCTTCAGTCTGCAGAAAGGGACACATTCCACTTGTACATTGGAAGAAAATTTTCATAGCAAAAGTGGGGGAAAGGCAGAAAATGGGAAGGAAACGTCAGAGAATGTGACTGCTGCCTTTATTTGTGACATCTTTCTAGGTAGAAAAATGTCTATATGTTCTGCTACTGGTTTACAAATGTACCCTAATTGTTTCCAATCTTATACTTCCCTTTTTCAGTCTGGTCTTTATCCTACAGTTCTGCCATTGTATGTTCAGGCTGATTCTCTGCTTTTGCAGCCCTGAGAAGCCCACACCTCTTCTACTGATGCAACACAATCATTTTATTCTTCCTCATTTTGTACAAAGTGTAGTTTTCATTTAAAAAAAAAAAAAAGAAAAAAGAAAGAAAGAAAAGAATAGTCATGGATATTTCTCTTTTTCTTTTCAGGTAAGTGGCCGTTCCTGTTTTTGTAAGACTGGTCATCAATCACCAAACTTCAGCTCTCAAAGGTATTCTTTGTGGTATGGTTTCTATCTAAGCACCATGAAATATATTCCTCATCTGAGTTTGTATAGCACCTCAACAGGAGGTTTGAGATAGGCGAACTGGGATTTAACCTTAACCAAACAATAATTTCTTTCCTTTGATTTCTGTGGTTTAGTCTGGCCTTACTCAGGTGCCCAGAAATAAGGAGCTAAATGTACGGAGAGATTGTTCATGGATCTTCAAACGCCAGGAACAAAAACATGCAAGGCTGTTAGCACAGTGGGAGGCAGGCTGTGCAAAGCTCTTCCAAACACAGGGACAGCTGATACAGGTGCACTGTCTGTTGTATATTTGCATTCCTTTCACATTATTCTCAGTGGATACCTGTTAGAGAAATGCTATGGAGATGTGTGAATGTACCAGAGATGAAGTGCTCAAAACGGTTTGTACACACTCCTAAATCTGGCAGGGCTGATTGCTACTAGCAAATGTCTGACTCTATCTTCTCCTTTTGTTCTTCTTGATAATGAGACATTGTTCAATACTGCCAACCAGGACCATGAGAAAATAGTTGTTTAGCCTCTCAGAGCCATACAATTGACTTCAATAGTTGTGAAGTTTTTAAGTCATATACTTGACCTGTTTGGGGTGGGGTGTGTTTTGTGAATCTGGAATATTTTCTCCCTTCCTCTTTCCCTCCTTCCCTCTCCTCTCCTATATATGCAGCTTTTAAAAATTATTTAAAAAGGAAATAAAGATGCTATATTTATTTTCAGGAATGTAGAGATTGATCTTTAGGAAAGAAATCTTAATGACATAAGCAGTATCAATCATTGGGCTGAATATTGTCACACCATGAGATTAATTTTACTTCAGATGCAGTTTTTTAAGGGTAATTTCATGGGAAGGAAAAAAAATGACATAAATTGCTTAGATACACAGAAACCAAATTCTCTGATATGTAAGACAATTTTATAGGTCTCTGATTTGTTGCTTGATAGTCTTTGGAACTGAATGGGCAGTTATTTTCTGGTGTGACTAAACTATAGTCTCAAATGAGTTAGCTGGGTACAACTCTGAGTATAAACAAGAAATGAAATCCTGGAATACATTAAATATCAATATTAATTAATGAGTCTTGGATGCACACAGGAAATTGCCTTAAACCTCCAACCTTCTAAAAACATCTTCAAGTGGGATTACTGACATAAAGGATTTGATCTAATTACCAGTGCTAATTTCCTTTATGATGGTGGTAGCAATGCTGTTATTAAAAAAGGCACAGTCAAGATTAGTCACCTACAGTATCAGTGTTAATCCCTTATCTGTATTACTAATATTTTAAAACTAAATCTTTTAAAAATTATCACCACTGGTCCTCCTTCACAGTTGATTCGGCCTTCACAATTAGATGGTTCACTTTTATCATCATGATGTGCTGGGCTTTGGGTTTTGTTTCTTGAAACTTTCTTCTCCCCAAACTGGCATTATTGGTTACACTTTCCCAGCCTTTTTGTGATCTGAAATGCTAGCTGTACACAACGAGAGTAGGAGACAGATAGAATGAAATGGTTTAGCAAGATTATGTGGTTTTTCCCTCTGGCTTAGCCATTACAGGTAAACAAACTCTGTGAAACAAACAAGACCAAAGAAAATATTGATGAGGGACAGGAGAGTAATGACAAAAAGAAAAAAAAAATAAAAAGGGGGCATCTGGAAGATACAGCACCTTCATCTCCCTGATGTAAATTTTATTTTTGGATGTGCTTAAAGTAAGCAGATGTGAGAAAGACTATACCTCAAGAAGCAGCTGCCAGCTTGGCACTTTTTTGCTGGGACAGTGCAGAGAAGTGTCATTTAGCTAATGGGAGATATGGACACTCCCGTAGCACTACATAGTGAAGATAAGGTGATACTTGCTCCATTAGCTTCCTAGGGAGCAGGGATACCTAGCCCATTACTCGTCATGCCTTAACAGACCAGATTACCTCAGAAAAACAGGCCCACGAGCATCTGGATGCTCTGTGAGCCCGAGTATCTGCCAGCAGAGTATATAGTCTAGAGAAGGTTCCTGAACTCAGTTTCCTCCCAGCCTTCAGGCTTGGAACAGAGAAAGCTCAGCTGACAGCCTGCTGCCTCCAATGCTGACACAGAAAAATGTTACCTATCTATACAGTTCATTATATGGTATTTGGATCTTAGTGAATAAAGTTGCTGCTGAAGAAATCCTATAGCCACTAATGTCATACCAGACAGCACAACATGCTATCAGTGCTTAAATGTCCAACTCATCAACACAAATTGGTTCCTGAGAAAAGCAATCCCATGCAGAGATCAGTTTTCCCTCGATGCTCCCTTTCCCCCCCCCAGCCCCTTCTGTTCTAATTTTCTTCTTTATGTACTTTGAATGGTCAAGTGATCTCTTCTTACATAGATCTTGAACTATTTTAATTGGTACAGAGACCCCATCTGGAAATGATGTATTTTATTGGTGCTTTGATTTGTTTCTAATGCTGTTTAATTGACAACAGTTTCTGGGTAATGATCCAAACCTCTGCAGTGCCTTTTGCATAAACACGTGATACTTTGATAGGGAAAGAGAGTTTCAGAGATGCCGCTGTAGCTGACAGGCTTTGATTCAGAAGTTGTGCCAACAGGTACAGGACCTATCCCCTGCTCCTGAGCAGAAAGCAATTAAAAAAGTACCACTTTTTAGAGAGCTGTCTCATTGCTGTGCATCAAAACAACTGAGCAATAAAGGGCAATGCACAAGATAAAGGTGAGAAAATCTGGCAAATTCTTCTGTGATAGTGACACCCGCTCACAGTTCTGCAAATTAGCAAACAGAGATGATAATAACAATAAGAATTAAAAAGAGCAAGGATGGTGAATCATGAAATGCACTTTATTCACTTATTTTGAAAATTGCTAATTGTCTATATCTATCTAATGCTCTGCAGCAGATTTCACAAGAATAATAAACCTTTGGTAATACAACAGCACTCCCCTGTAAGTGTCAGTCTTTGCTGAGCAGCACAGCAATATTATTGTAATAGGGATTTTTATCCAGAATGTATTAATGAGCCTTCTACATATAAAAAGAGGTGAGGGAGGAACACTGGAAGTTTCTTTTGGTGACACAGCTTCTATGTGCAGCAGAACAGAGTGCTGTGTTTGGAGAGAAATGTGGGCTTTAGAAAATGATGAAGGATGTGCAAGCATGCAGTTATCCTCTGTGACTTGAAAAAAGAAAGAATGAATGTAATGAGAGCAATCATAGATGTTTATGTCTGCATGCTTATGCAGACATACACTTAACACTTGCAAATTCATATAGGTGTACACAAGCACATGTCTGTGTCACTCTATAGTACTAGAGAGCTCAGAGAGATCAGTAAAAAGACCTGTGTAGTTTGCTCTCTCTGTTTTATAGACCGAGAAAGTTGGGCATAACTAGTTCTTAAGTCATTTATCAAAGATCACCCCAGCAGATGAATAGTAGTCTGGCTTTTTGAATCCTTGCCCATCACAATATCCCCTGAGAAATAATACTAGCTCATCTAGGACCTCTGCATACCCGCAAGTGAAGGAAGAGTACTCCTAGATATCATCAGGGGAGTGTGAAGGGTTTGTCTGGGATTCTTAAACATATATTTTTCCCACTCATCCTGTTGCCCCCAAAGGCCTTAGAATGAAATAAGTCTCATACCTTTCTCTAAAAAAAATCAGTGTGTAAAAAACCCTCTAGTGATCTACCTATGTTTTTAAAACTTCACAGGGAAAAAGGATTAGAGAGCTACTACTTTTTTTTTAATTATTATTTATTTAGTCTTTTAAATAAAAGCACAGTTCTTTGGAGATGTTTGGCACCTTCTTTAAAAATAGGACCTTCTTCTGATATTTCTAACTCATCATTGGCTCACTTCTCAAGTTTTCTTGTCACCTTTTCAAAATCGGTTCCATACTGCTAGAACTCAACAAGTTCTTTCAAAGAAACTACATTTGAAGCTTCTAAGACAAGCTGCTTTTTGATAGGGTGTTGCTAAGAATCACTGAAAGCATTTTCCAATTGTTATACATCACCTAGATTTTTCCAAGTCCCATATTTCAGAAATGACTTGTCTAAATCTCTCGGCAAAATGTTCTCCATGGATCAGGAAAACAGTTCTTTCTAGCTGCAGGCAGTGTAAGCTTCTGAACTGGAAACAACTTATCTCAGGAGAAGTATAAAGGATCAGCCAGACTCTCTTTTAGTACAAACATGGCTGAGATTACCATCTTTTCAAGAGAATGGTAGGTCCTGTTCTTCACTATCAAAATAGTACCAGTCATAGTTGTGTTCTTGGAGGGACTGTAAATCTCTTGCTTCTGGTAGGCTTTTCCTGAAGATTAGAGGTGCCATGAGATTTACCCAGGAAGTAAACTGGCAGGGAAATACTGCACACCAGCTGCATCTGCAGCATCCTCAGAGCTATGCAGTCTGACTTTAATTCTGGCTCCCTGCAGACATTTGTTTCACACGTTATCTATTATCTGTGGACAGAGGGGCAGTTAGAAGAGTGGGTTGTATGTCTATCTACCTGTCTGGATTGCTGTTTTCTTTCAATTGAAAGCCTCCTGTTTCTGATCAAGCTTGCTTGCTGGTCCCTCACCAAGCATTAGGGTAGCAGGTGCTTAGCTGAGCATCATGGGCAACATGGGAGTGTGCCACGGATAGTCTGTAAATCAGTTTGTGCTGTGCAGTAAGCCTCTAGCTTAATGATGAGTCAGAAGAAAAATGTTATTAATATTTAATGTGCAAGCCAAATGTCTAGCATGCTGTTATTAGTTACACATCATGAGGGGTGCAGTATTGGCTACTAGTCAATGCAGGTTGCTTCCTCCAGTGTTTTCATTCTGCAGACTTAATTCGTACTGTATTTTTTCCATTCACTGAGACAAATACCTGCTCCATTTAAAGGAGCTTTGTCAAAATCTTCTAGCTAAATCTTTAAATTGGTGTGCCTAGCTTTCAAGACCCCTTTCTGTGAGATGCTTGATTACTTTTTAGAGCAATTCTTCAAGCAGTACAGTACTGCCTTCTTTTAAAGGGGTTCTATACTGCACCTCAGCCATGAGCCTTCACTGGGGAAAGCACTTCAAAGTTCAGCCAATAGGGAGTAAGGAGAAAAGATCTGTGCTCTTTGCTTGCCTGAATCTGCTCTTAATGAACAACTTACTTGTTTGACTGTGCTTAAGTGCAATTACTGAACCAGCAACAGAATGATGCTGGTGGATAATCCAGATTCCTGTCTGCAGGAAGAAACAATTCAGCAGCAGATACTATGCCATTGTTGGGTCAAGCTGGGAACAAGCTGCATCTGCAGCCCTATCCAGTGCTGTAGGTACGGAGACCCAGGGGAGGTAGTTTCCTATGTGTGACCACTTCCTCAAGCCCCTTCTCATCTGACTTCCCGAGATAAAATATGCATGGTTGTGCTGCCAGGATTTCTAAATGCCACTCACTGGGGAGGAAGAATGGCTGCCCCTGACTTTTATAGACTCTATTTATCCTGTATCAGCCCATGATGTAACTCTGCTCTTCAGTGGGACGAGATTTCATCAATGAGTATAAGCAGCACCCTCAAGAGTATTAACTTATTTACCCCCAAACACCTATATTTTCTCATCCTCAGCTGCTCCCAATTTTATGGCAGAGCATGTCTTCAAGGCACTTCACGGGGGCAATCTCTTATTCATCAGTTTGGGATCAGACTTGCTATAGGACTCCTCACTCAGCTGTGGTGCTCATCTGCACTTCATGCAGGAAAATAAAAGTTATCTTTGAAGTGAAGACTATGAGAGAGTTATGTGACCTGAATAGTCTTATTTTAAGACTATTCAGTCTCCACTTAACCATCCTATTCTGACCACATATATTATTAACAGATTAAAAGAGTTCCACAATGTCATAATTTTATTTCTTAATTTTAGCAAGCATTCTGGAATACATCAAAGATTATAAATATCCACACAGGGCCATTTTTCTCATAAAAAATAAACAAAAGCAATTTTGGTGCAGTAGACCGAAACCAACCCAAGACAAATTCATTGTGTGAGATAGCAGGGAGGGCATAATTAGGCACAGAGCATGTTTTTGAATTAATTTATTAATGTTATCATTAATATTCTTACAAATCATGTAGTTTTATAAAACTCCAGTGACATAATCCTTCAGACTGTGACCTAGTGCCCACTGGTGTCAGTGGTAACTCTCAGTAGATTAAGTATGTAAAAAAATGTTCAAAAATGCAGTAACTCTTCTCTCAGTTGAATAAAAGTGAAATATTCCTTTGCACAGGAATTAAGATCATGGTAGTTAAAGATCCTGGAGCATTTTTACCCACTTCAGAGCATGTGTCCTGAGAGAGAGACAAAATTCCACTTAGGAATAATTGCATTTATTCTTTCCCCCCCCACTTCTATACCCTCTGTGGAGGTTCCTGTCCTTCCTACCTCCGGCAAAGTAGCCACATTTCAGTAGATGAAGTGTGTGAAGTTTGCAAAACATTCAATGATTTCTTGGAAAGAACTCAGAAATTGTGCCTCTAATATTGGTGCTAATGAGTTATGTGTGTATTTTTTTTTTTTTTTAAATTGCAATCAGAATATAAAGATTTTGCTGTGAATTGTAAAATTAGCCAGAGCTGCCTGGCATGTCACTGCTGCACTTTTTCTCTTCCACATGACATATTCTTAACTAAGTCAATCATTTACATGGGCTTTAAATTTAATTTAAATGTAATGAATTTAAATTGGGCTTTGCTCTATTTCAAGGTTGTTGAGTTATTTTCTGTAAGTTAACATTCAGCACGAGGGATTCAACTTCTGGATTTTGGTTTCAATTGCTTTCTCTCACTCTCAAACGCCCTCCTCCCTTTTCTCCCCCCCTCTTTTCCATCTTTCCAAAGCAAATCCAGCCACGCTGCATTTAACTGATTTGTGGCTCAGGAAGGGTGCACAGCCTGGAGAAAGGAGGCAATACAGCCACAAACTGGGTGTGTTAGGAGTGTGGGGATTACTGACTGGAGCCAGAAACAGAAAAGGATTTCAAAAAAATCAAATAGATACATTTTTTGGAAGGAATAGAGAGATTTTCCCTTCACATTAGTGACTATCTCAGTAATCATTCTCTTCCTCGATCGGAGCCCTCTTAATCCTCCACCCCATCACCCTCCTCCAGCAAATCTCCAATACTTCTGAAACAAATCAAATCAAGAATTAACCTTTCAACCATGAAACATTCCTTTACTAAGGTACGTGTGTCCCCTGATAATCACCCTGCTACAAAAACATGAGGCAAAGACTGCACCATAAGTGGCACTGGACTTCTAATTGTCTACAGTTGCCATTGCTCATCTTGTAAAGATCCCCAAGTCCATTTCAACTGAAATCTCACTATGCCATTCCCAGACACTGGAAAAGGGAGATATGAGTTTGTGATGGACCCAATTTGGAAGAGGTTCTCTTAAGCTCAGGATTGTCTTCCCAGATGTGACAGTCAGCCACTGTTCATTGATAGGTAATTGTGCATCTTTGCGGACCATTGCTGCAGTGCTGCTGGTACATTTAAGGAAGCTTTTCTTGGTCATTGAATAAAAGGGAATGAAAGTAGTCCCTGCTGAAAAGGGAGAAGTCAAGATGAACAATGTGAGGAGAGAAATTATGGGAACTCAGGAGATTTGAATTTGAAATGGCTCAAGAGGTTAGCAAGAGATGAGTTATACCTTATAGACTGTGTCTCACAGAGCCCTATCCCAGCACTGTTCTTGCAGAATTAGAACACGTAAACAATATGCCTTGGGTATTCTGCTTGTATCTGTAAAGTCTTGCTGTTTTCTTGATTGTTTTTGCCACGTCCTATATTCCTAACTGAACTTGTTCCCGTACCTGCTCCTGACAGTGCCATTTAGCTTTATTGATACCCATCAGGGTTATAAACATTCAGTGCATATTTACAGATTAGACCCACAGATTGAACTGTGGTTGCTCTGAGTTGTACCTTTGTTCATTAATGTGATATTGAACCAGACAGTAGCCTGACTCCAGCAAAAGCCAAAATACTTTTCTAATACCAAAAGAGAGAAAAGAAGCCTAACAGATCAAAATGTATTCAAAAGGGGGTCTACAACCACTGCAATGTAAGCCGCAAAGACCTCCATGCAACCTATGATGAGAAAAGATGTCCCCATTGCTGTTCATAGTTCTCTCTCTGCAGACTCTTTTCTCTCTTGTTCCTTTTCTCCCACATCAATTTCAGGTTGTTACATTTTCTTCCCCCTAATTGAAGCTGGCATTAATTGATAACATTCTGTTTTCTCCTGTCTAAATGTCGTCTTCACCTGAGATAAGGTCAATGGATCTGTAAATATTGCAGTGTGCTGTCTCCTTTCATCTTCAAATAAGAACTGGGGTGCTACTGCCACAAATAGAGCTCAGTATCAGCTCTATTACAGTGGCCACAGGCTCACTGTGGGTTAACAGAATGCTGGTTGCAAAGCACAGAAAAAATACAGCAGTTCAATAGTAATGAAGTAACAATGTACTAACATAGCAAAAATTGGAGTGAAAATTATAGCATAGCTGATTCATCACTGTGTTATTCTACTTAAACCAGTAGTGATTCAGAGCCAGCAACTTGGGAGAGGTTGTTAGAGTCTTTATGAAGTTTAGAACCATTTACCAGCATACACTCAAATTCATTTTGTTTCATTATGGCCGTGATAACCTTATGCATTTGGAGATAGTGAATTGGGTTTTTAGTTTTGTTTTAGGTTTGTTTATTTTCTTTGCATCTTGAAGGACAAATCTGTGGCTGAGGTTTCTATTTGCTCCTGCCATACAAAAACTACTTTGGAGAACTATTATTAATATAAGCTGTAGCATCATTGGCTCTGTATGGTAACTTTTAAAAGTATTTTTTACTTCTGTGCATTTGTAAATGCAACAAGCCTTTCTACTCTGTGTTATTCTTGCCATATAATTAGACATACTTAGAGTTTTCTTGATCTCATATTTCTAAGAGTTAGGTAAATAATTTATAGGGTACTCTTCACAAATGGATACAGTGTAATTCAGAGCTAATCTGCTCCTCTGGAGGTACATAAAATTATCAAGCTTATACAAGAGCAGCTAATTAGGAAGCAATCATCATCAACAACAGCTGTTCTTATCTCAGTGAGGGCGGAGGCTTCCCTTGCACCGTCCACTCATCCATTTCCTCTCCCCAGCTTTCCACGAGACAAGCATCTCCAGAACTACTCCTGTGCAACAATTTCTGTCACACTCAGTTCAGTGTTCCTGCTATCCAAGCAGGGAGTTCACTCCTGCAGCAAGTTATCAGCATTTGGCTAGGGATGGATGCATATCTGGGGAGTGGTGGAAGGGTGGGTGAAGTGTCCAAAGTGCATTTGGATCCAGTGTCTCAAAAATGATGAGTGCAGACTTGTTGACTACTAGTCAACACTACTAGTGTGTTTTACATTTATATCAACCCCAGCATTTCATCTGGGATGAAAACTACAATGCACATTAGAAAAATGAGTAATTACTACAGCAGTACTGTTAAAAAGTAATGGCTAGGAATGTTGCAGCCAGTCCTTCAGTGACCTCATCTTTGCTGGGCAAGAGGTAGTGTCCATCAACTTGTGCCTCAAAAGTGGAGAGTAACCTCCAACCTGAATCATGTGTGAACTCAGCAGATACCCTTTTCTCTTGTAGTCCCATCACATCACATAATGGAGAGCCAAGCTAGATGTCCTTTGTTGAAACCAGTATTACCTGCTGATTCAGTGTTCTTGCCTCAGTGCCCACTGAAGTGCTTGCTACTAGCAGAGTCTTTGTGTTGTGCAGATGAGATGAAGAGGTAGGAATCAGCTGTGGAAGGTTGGTGGAGAGACAGAGAGAGAATGGGAAAATGGATAAAGGGGTTTTCAAGATCACCGAACTCCCAACTCCATCATATTTTCCCAGTAAATGAAAAAGCCTTGCCAAAAAGCAGTGAAACTCTGGACATTGGCCACAAATAGAAGGCACATGCTGCTGGAGATAGTTTTCATCCTCAGGAACAAATAACTGAGAAGTTTTTAGAAGGACAGGGTATCCTCAAATGTTAGTGTTTTTCCATTTGATTTCTACTTTGTGTGAAGTTCTCATCAGAGCACGCTTCAGACACCAAAGCTGACTCAAGAGAAGGCCATACTCTCCCACAGAAAACTGCCCAGAGAGCTGCCTCTGGGCATCTCCATTTCTTATTGCTGTTTTCTCACTGACACAAAACACAGGAGAGCTGAGGGGAAAGGAGAGCTGATTATCAGTGGAAAGACTTTGAGAGGCATTGTGAAAGACAGGCTTCTCCTTAGCAAATGATGTTTTCTGTTTGCATGGCTGCCTAGCAGAGGACTGCTGCTGGAAGTGGACAGAGGTGCCTGTGAAGTTAGTAGGCTTCTGAGAACATGGAGCAGCAGATCAATAAGCAGTGATGGAGACAACACAGACCAAGGTTCCTGGGCTCCTGCTGCCTTCCACCTGCTCAGGAGGAGGCAGAAGCTCCAGTACAATGACACAGTCCCAGCTTTAGCTTCCCTCTGTAGCACCTGATGGAAGTAATCTCTTTGGAAGAGACAGAGTGGTCTTATGCTGTATTCAAACCTGGTTTTCATACTGCACACAGTGGCCTGCTGGTTCAGAGCCAACCATATGCCACCACAGGACTGGAGAGAGTCAGTCTCCCACAGACTCATGAGGTGCAAAAGAGGAGACTGGGTTTGGAGAGAGGAAATATGGGTGTCAGAAGAGGAATTTAGGGTTGGCAAAGCCTATGACAGCTTTATAGATGAAACCACTGCCAGATGTTAATTGTTTTCTGTGTAGTTTTCAATTGATCTGTAATTTGACTGTAGATTCCAGGCTTTTATAATAAATTGTGTACAAAGCTAGCCACTTAAGGAGATAATAAAGACTCAGAGGCAGACAGAGACATAAATTTGCACTTATCCAAGAGCAAGAGATGAGTTAGTGCTCTTTGGCAGTGCTTTGTTTTGGTTTTTTTTTTTCCCCTCCCCTCCTTCTCCTTCCTTCTTTTGTTCTGTAGGAAGAGCATTGAGGGAACCAGAGTTTCTGTACTGTGCAGACAGAGGAGAGAAGTTGAAGGTCAAATCCCAGCCACGCTGCAAATACATTTCTTCTGGCTGGAGATGCTTCAGCATCCACATAACCCAGCAGATTAAAGATCCTGTTTGCTCTGATGGTGCAGGTGCCGTTTCACTGATCAGACTTGCTCCTCTGTCTTGGTTCATTTATGCATACCCACACTCACTGGTGTGTCCATCCATCTACTTTTTTGCGTTATCCCTGAAGCAGCTGTTGCCTTCACTTGCCACTGTAGAAGCTTGCTGTATGGTAATAACCTGCATGTTGGCTTATGCAAAATGAAAGAGTTTTCCCCTTGACAATACTTTTTTTTTCCTAACAAATTATTCAGAGAAAATCAGTGGCTGCTCTTCATATTCTTGCAGGAAAACTGCATGATGTGAGGATTACAAGGTGCTGTGAGTAGTGTCAAGGTTGTGCATAGAACCACAAAATAGTAAATTGCATAAAACTTAGCAAAGAGAATATTGAGAAGGCATCACTATGGAGCTCAGCTCCACTCCTGGACTTACCACTGGCATGAGAGCCTGAGCATCAGGTAGTGGGAACTAGTACTGTTCTGATGGCTTCAGCAAAGCTAAACTGATTTGCATCACCTGATTGTACGGCCCTTTTCCATGGGCTTTGTGAAGGCTGACAGTGCAATAATATAATTTGCAAAATGCTGAGAACAGCCACTGTGCTGTTGCATAGTTCAAAGTACTCTGCAGGAAGACCATTCTGAAATGGTGAAAACGGCAAGCATTCTCTTTTTCTCATCCCTGCCATACAGAGACAAACCTGTGCAGTGAGTGGCTGAGAATGGCTGGTTTCTGTCCATGCTGCCCTGTGATGCTCTGAGCACATCCTTCTCTCCAGTGCTATTCCTCACTCTTTTGCTTCTTTCATGCCTAGACATCTCTATATGTTCTTCATAGCTGCCTCCAGTTTTCTTTGCTGCTACAGTAGCCGCTTCATTTAGGTTATACTTGGGAGCTGCTGCTTCACAGGAGTTTTCAGGCCTGGTCACCACCTTAAACACTTCTTTCTATAGTTCTAGTTAGAGTTTGCCTTTGTGTAACCCCCCCTATATGGCAGTGTACATTTCAGGGGTTGTATGATGCTTTGTTTTGGTGCACAAAAGCATTTGTTCATTTGTGTCTGCCACCGAACATGTGCATCACCCTTTGTTCCTGTCTGACAAAGCATATGGCTAAATTTGCACAGTTTTGGTAGTATATGAAGGAATTTCTTTCAGTGCTTTTGCGATTCAGGGCTGTGTTAGTTGAGGTCTCTGGGTGTTTGTCTAGCTGTTGGTGCAATTTGGTTCCCTGCCTGAGAAGGGGCCCACACGCAATGCTCAGTTGGGTTTGCCAAAGCACATAAAAAGCGTATGCATGCGCTGCCTCCAACATGGGCCCATGTGGTGTTTGCTCTGAGGCTCTGAGGATTTTACTCCCTTTCACACTCCACCATCTCAGAGCTCTCTGTGTATGTGAGCACAGCTCTCCTGCCCTGTGACTGTAGCACCCTATAAGAACAGGATACCAGCCAACTGCTGGCTCACAGTGTGGTGTAGACTACCTGTCACATAGGATTAGCTTTTCTGCTGTTGTTTATTATGACAAGCTCTCCTTTTGGGTGCACAGATTTGAAGCTGAATGCATGCAAAACAGAATTGTGCAAGGTGACAGGCGCTCTGTTTTGTGTATAGATGGAGTTGTGCCTGTTACCCTGTGATGTTGAGTATGAAATCCTGAGTGAGATTGCTTTAAAAAAAAAAAAAGTATTTGGTTAGTCTTCCTTCAGTTGCATAAAACATCATTGCGCTGGGGTTCCTACAGCATGATTAGCTCCCCTGCTGAAGAGGCAGCCTAGAAAAAGGAGCAGCAGGAACAGTATTTAATGCTTGGGTCACTGGTGGGGTTTAGTGCAGAGTGGTGCTCAGGGCTGTGAGACTGACAGAGCTGGTGGGGAATCCAGGGCAGGGAACTCTGGGAGAGCTGGGACAGTGGGCTTCAGCAAAGTACAGAAAGAGCTGTCATGGGAAAATGCACTTTTAATTTATTCTGGTCTTCCTTTTTAGGAAGCAGTTAAATTCCTCCATACCAGTTAGAACATCTGCTGACAGATACAGCAGAAAGCAGGTAAACCCTATGAGTGCAAATATGTCTGGGTATGAACCCTCTTTGTTTCCTCCTCTTCCTTCTGTTACCAGCCTGCCACAAGTGACCTATCTGTGATGCAGGAAATGGGGCATTTTATGGTCTAAGATAACCATTTCTGTAAGGCTGAAAGGCTCACAACGTGCTCACATTTAGAGATCTATTAGCTTTTCCCCTTTTGAACCACAGCATTGGTCTTTACCATTTGGCAATAATTCACTATATCCATGTTTCTTTTCTCATTATGGGATCCTCAGAAGCAGAAGGCAAGTGAGAAAAGATTGGTCAAGTTTTTCCTGCAGACATACAGAAGGTAGGCAACGAGTTGCAGTTGAAGAATCTATCTTATCTCTGGTTTGTTGGGGGTTTTTTGTCTTTTTTTTCTCCCTGTTTCTCTGTCATCCTTCAGGGTGCGTTGTACTTGTCAACATGTTAAGCCACTTGGAGTCCTATGTCTTCCAACAGCACCCACAGCGGGGGCAGCCCTCTGCCTGAGGACTGACTTCACTGTAGAGAAGGGTGAGTTATCAACCCGAGTGAAAAGGGGGGTCGTGTGTAGGTGTGTTTTTACCTACTTCTGCCCCTGTGGAAATATGTGAAAGAGAAAACATATCTCAAGGACACCTCTCCTCCCACTTTGGAATCACTTAGCCAGCTGGAGAGGACCTTGAAATATGTCCAGTTTAGCCAAGCTCTGTGATGGGATTTTTTTTTTGTGCTAACAAGACAAGTCACTGTGAAGCACCTGTTTGAGAAGTTTCAGAGATGAATCCCCTTTCCTGCACCAGAGATGCCTCTTAATCTCTAATCAGCAACTTTCCTAGAGAGGTTGCACAGTCTATGCTGTCATTGGGCAAGATGCCCTTCCCCTGAATCTGTTCCACACCCTGTTTTAATTAAACAGCCTAATCTTTAAGTGACCCTGTACTGTGACGGCTGCTAGAGGACCTTCAGTGTCCATGCAAGCATAATTACTCACTTCAGGGACACTGTACTTGGCCATCCAAATTAGGATTCCTTCACTCCTCTTATTTACAGGTTCTGGTATCTTTTCTTCTGTGGTGCCTGGTCCAATCTCCTGCAAGTGGGATTTGTCCCAGACTCTCCTGCCTGACTGTCATTTAAAGCTGCCTTCTGCCTGGAGTCCTTTGTGGCATGCTGAGGAGTCCTTTCTTTTCTGCTGAGAGCCCACAGCTATAGGGCTGAGCTCAAGTTATTTCTCTAGTTCAGTGGACGATTTCGAAGTCCTAGAGGACCTGGTTTTGGGCTAGATGATCCATCAGTGAAAGATCAGCAGCCCCACAGTGCTTAGACTTTCAGTGGGGCTGAAGAAGGGGCTTGATTTGGTACCCTTATCAGGGGAGAGCTGAAGGTTCCACGTGGATGGGTTGAACTGCTGAACATATGTCTGTATAAATGTTAGCTTATTATGTATTGTAGCTCAAGGGCATTTCAAGGACTCACTCAAAACTGAGAAAGAAAAGGGCTTTACAGGTGGGAGAAGGAGAAGGTGCCATTGAAATGCTGTTGAGATTGTCTGGTCCTTGCTGAGTTCCTACTACTTCAGCTCCACACAAACTGGAATGTGCAGGGAAGGGGAAAAACCCTGTCTCTTCAATCAGGAAAGTTGAAATGGCATAAATAAATAAATAACCCTATTCCCTTAATATTCTAGACTGAATCTCAATGAAGCAAAAATGAAAGGGCAAGAATGAGAAAATCATAGTTTTTCCTGTGCAGTGTGAATCTGCCATCACATCCTGGCTTCCAGGTAGTAGGATTGCATATGCAATGGCCTTATTTACTCTCCCACGATTTTAAAAAAAAATGTTTTCGTTGTGCAGAGCCGAAGCATTTTCTTCTCCGAGTGCTCTGTAGATGGCATCGATGTGTCCTTTTCCAGGAACGGAATCGGGGATGAATAAGTGGAGTGCCATTGCCATCTACCGGCAAAGAGGGACGTTGCCGTTCTGTGGGTTTGAGGTTATCATTTCCCCCCCTGCGTTAAAAGGTGAAGCACATGTGTCCATCTCGGGCGTTTTGGTGGTGGAGTGTGCAGGAGGAGTTTCCAATCTGGATGGCTTGCCTGTACTTAGAAGTCTCATAGCCCCAGATTCTCAAGTAGGGGTAGGGATACAGCCCTGTCTTGACATTGGCATAGTCGTTACTATGGCATTGGATACTAAAAGTTCTCATTGGAGATTCCATAGGCATCACTATGTCCAGGTGGGACAGAAAATGCAGCTCTACAGTGCTTTGGGAAAATAAGCTTTGCAACCTCATGCAAAGCCTTGCACCCGGGACTCCACAACTCTCTGCACAAAAGAGTTGGGTTGTGTGCATTGTAAAGATTCCTCTGAAATGCTCACAACACATCCCTGTCCTTACAGAACTGAGCAGGACTCATCCACTGTAACACATGCGCGTTCCCAGTGTTGTATTATGGTTTTCTCTACCCAGCTACAGACTTAGTTGCCTTTGCCCTTAAAGAAGAGCAGTACACTGGTGCCCTGCTATCTCTGCAGTGCTCTCAAAAGACTTCTGACCTTTAGTTGCACCAGTTGCAAAAGGTGTGAAATGATCACCCCTGGCTCTTCTAAGCGCAGAAAATAATGAAGGTACAGTTGATGTCCTTTCTCAGTGTCCTGACAGTCTTCATCTTTATTTTTGAAGGGGAAGCACCCAGCATGGCACAGCAATGTTTCTGCATAGCAAGGAGTATAACTCTGAGCCATCTTTTCTTATGGGCACTGTTACTCAGATTGATCTAAGTCTTAGTCAGTGAAAATTGAGGGCACCTGGGATCTCCATCCCCCTTCTTAGAAGATTTTTGCGTTGACCATGAATGATTACACTGGAGACAGGTATTTGATCCTTGGCTAGAAACAATAAGGGTCCATGAAGTATGTGAGGATGCATGTAGACTACTCTTTTACAGCCTGAGAAATGGTCGGTGATGGGGGGAAAGGTGAAATAATGGAGAGGAAGCATTCTTTACTTTCATGGAAAATACTCCTTGTCAAGACCATTAGTGTAAATTTGATGAAACTTTCCTGAGAAAACTTGTCTGAGAAAACTTTCCCTCCCTCTGGTGTATAAAAGACAAGAAAACAGCAGACTGAATAATGCCCTGAAAACAAAAGGCATCATCTGTGTCTCCACTCATCATTTCATCTTTTTCTTTCATGCTGCTTTTCAAAGGTGTTTTCTGATAATCTTTGCTTCATTTCACAACAGCCTCAAAACACATCTCAAAACTCCATCTTTCTCTGATACAGAATTCTTACTTTCTGGCTATTCCTAATCACCAGCCAGTCAAGACTAAAGAACAACTCAGTTCCAGGTATGTTTTCTTCTGCTGAAAGCCATCCCTGCCTTCACAAGCCAGAGAGCAATGGAGCTGTGCAACACGTGACAGCCCTCTCTAGTTAAAAAGCACAGGGGCACGAAAAGCTTTAGGTGAGAAGGAGTCTGGGAGGGGGGACACAGAAAAAGAGCCAAAAGCATCAAGGAACATCCACATTCAGCTGAGCAGAGCAGGACTGCATGTGTGTGGAATGGCCTCTGAAGCTGGTGAGTCACAGCTACAAGTACACAGGCTCCATAGATAAGAGTTTTCTGAAGGAAAGAAGTCCCTATCTTTGCTGTACATTTTTAGAAGCTTCTAGCACTGAGGGACTGCATTCTCTTCTGTTGTTTCTGTCGTGGGCTCTGACCATCCTTAGTTCATCATATTCCCAATTAGCTTCCCATTCCTGGTGGTCCCCCCACGCTTCAGGCAAATTACTGCCGAGCAGAGGTGCTTTGCTGTAAGGACAAACAATGAGAAACAAAGAGCAAGGATGTGGACATTACTAGGGGAAATGAACAAGGAAAGATAAAGTTATGGGGCAAAACAGGTGGCTAAGGTATGAGAATGGAAGTCTTGTAGTCTGGATGTCTTTTTTTCCTGTTTTGCATTTGACTGTGAATGGGGAGGTTTCCTAGTCATCAATAGCTTAATTTTCAGTGCCTGGCACAGAGGATAAAACTCGTGCACTTTCAGTCTTGACAGCTTCACATTACAACGTAGGAAGCTGCAAAACACTTTCCAAATATTGGTTTGTTCTTTAAAAGCCTTTTAAAGGAGCCACTTGATTGTAAGTAACAGAAGCATTTGAAACTCTCTGTTCCCTGTGCTGCAGCCAACAGAGAGCAGCATAGTTACACACATCATGGACTGCTTTTGATCCAATGCAGTACATTCCCTGTGACTACTTATCCACCCGATACTGGTTTCCCCAGCCACACTTTTGGCTGTGGGTGTCAGAGTGAGCCCCAAGTGCTGCTCCCACTGTCCCCTCTGTGCCAGAGAGACAGGCAGGCCCTAGAGAGGAGTCCTGCATGGGGAGGACTGCTTCTTTGCTGTGGAAAGCTCTGCTTCAAATAGGGGATTTGACTTCTTCAAGATCAGTAAGGTAAAATGAAGTAGGGGAGACATTTTTCTTATTGCAGGGCATGTGCTCATCCAGAAGGTTAATCTTGCTAGTGACTCCTTGAGTAGCCACTGGGAGTACTGTTCTCTACATTGCATGAGTAGACCTGGCAAGAGGCTTCCCTTCTGCAGGCAGGAAACTGTACAACAAACACAAGGATGGGTTAGGATGAGTCTGAACCTCCCTACAATGGGAAGCAGGATTCCCAAGTTCATAACACCCAAATGTAAATACAATGAGAAGATTAGTTCCAGAAAGTGAGTTGATGATCTGGAAACTCAGGCCTTACATTGGGGCAGTATCTGAACATTTCCTCCTGGGATAGCAGAGTGAAGCAACTGTGGTGTGGAAATTCTATGCTTGTGCTGGTGCTTGATGGGAAATGTATCATGATCTGACAGGAGACTTTGAGAGGCTGGGTATCAACCACTGCAGCATCCTACCTCAAATGGAAAGACAACTCAGGAGCTTTCTGTCATGGAGGTAATGCTGGTCCAGTGGCAATAACAGCATAGGCAGATCATTGTTACCAATGCCAAGTTGAGCTTTCACTAAGGCTTGGGCTGGAAACAGTGATAATGAGCTTCAAAACTGTACTTGTTGGTTCATTTCAAACAAACTTGGCAGCAGACTATCAAAATGTTTACCATCTCTTGTTTTAGGGAGCTAAGCTAGGTAGCATGAGTCTTTGCAGTCATTTGCCCATCTGACAGAGAGAATTCTGCCTGGGCTTCTAGCCCACTTGTAAAATGAGGGTGCCAGCACTGCCCTGTCTCTCAAGAGTGTTGTGTGGAAAAGGAGGTAGGAGTATGGGTGCTTGCATCCCTAGGTGACTGAAAAGTGGAGAAGCATGCTATAGTGGCCTAAGGAGGAAGGGGAAGAATGCTGGCTTGAGAGCAATACAGTCCTGTTCAACCCTTGTGGTAAATTGAGTCAGATCTCCTGACTTGTGACCTTCCATGTGAACGTATGGGAATTGCCCTAGCAGGCTTTGGTTTTGAGGGAGAATAAGGAAAGGCAACATCTGTCTAACCAGGGGCCACAACTTTGCTGATACATGTTTGTGCCACATCTCATTTGCTGGTATTAGTGACTACAGCCATGCTGGTACCTCTTCCCTACCTGAAGAGGTTAGAAGGGGCAGGACCCACTTGCAAAATAACAAATTCTTCCCTTGTGACTGCAGGCATAGCCTCAACAGGGAAACAGTCTGTGTCTCTCTCTCTGCTAACAACACACACATCCACAAGCCACAGAGAATTAGCCAGATGGTTTCACTTGAAAAAAATAAAAAGCAAAAAGCCATCTGCTCTCCTGTTCTGGGGATCATGAACTTGACTTCTTGTCTACTGGTATAAATTGAATCTCTCAGAGTGCAGGCAGTGCATGTATGCCCCCAGTTTAGAAATCATCGTGCCTGATGGGGGCATGAGGACTGGAAACGTCTCCATCACTTGAGTTTCCTGTGGCCAGACGTTCCCAGCATGTGTTGTGGTAACCCTTCCACTGTGAGACAAATGCCAGCCAGAAAGCTATTTGTTGAGGGAAGGCAGGAGATGCACAGGGCTGAGTGCCGTATGGCCCCAGCTGCCTGAAGCCTGTGTGTAACAGCAGAGGGAGCACTCACATCGCTCTTGAAGAGGGACATGACTGCCTCGCTTTCCAAACAGATGGAAGGGAGAGCGAGCTGCTTAGAGAATGAATTAGACACTGTGGAAAAAGTAGTCCAGTCCTTGAGCAGTCCCTGAGATGCTCGTGTATTACACTGAGGTGAGAGAGAAAGGACATTGTCACAATAAGAAAGGGACTACCCTTCAAATGAAGGTAAGAAAGGTGTTTGCATGATTGACACAGAGAGTAGGACAGTAGCTACCGATCATATACTGGAAAGGCACACAGGATAAAAAGTTATTGTTTAGGGCAACCCTGAACTGGGACTAAATAGAGCTTAAAAGCCCAAATCCTTCCTTCAGCACTGGCTTGAATGTTAGATCTGGTTCTAGTTTTGTTCTCCCCTTTTTGATTTTGATTTGTGTGATTATCTCAGGAAAGAGATCCCCTGGCTGGAAATGTTGTAGACAACACAGAGGTCAATTCAGCACAGCAAACCAATGTCTCATTTGTATTATTAGTGCATAATTGTTTAGTGAGGTGTTGCCAGCAGTCATGTTTTGTTGTAAGGCTTGTTGTATTCACTGTGTTTCTAAAAGCCTGGCTGTTGAAGGCAAGATATTTTTTTTTTTCTTTCAGTAAGCAGCATGTTTCTAGCCCTTGTGCTTTTGATGAAGAAAACAGACCTGAAAGGTTAAAAACCAAGCGGACTAATGAAAAGAACCCAACATTTATTACTTGGACAAAACACAAAACCTTGTGATTTTTAGCTTTGAGGGCCTGACTCCTGACTTTTTTTGCATTGCAGTATTGGCAATGTGGCACTGAGAAAACACACTGTGAATTGTGTTGGTTTCCTAGGAAGTTAAGTGCTCTAGGAGTTGCTTTCATCCATTCAAGAATATGCAAACTTAGTACATGACTCTTGTATTCAAGAAAAATAGTTGTAAAATTTCAACTCACTGTTAACAAGCGAGTGGAAAATGAAAGCTCTTTTCTGAAGGAAAAAAAAATAAACAAGACCCATCAAGACAAACCCTGTTCAACAAAAGCTTTAAAGCACAAGCTTACTTTTATGCAAAGAAATTATCCTTTTATGCAAAGAAATCATCCTGCTGACTTCAGTGGATTCTGTTGTGTTCATACCCAAATGATTCTGAAGAGAAAATAGGCTGGAGGAAACGAAACTGGGAAGCGCCAGTGGACAGTTCATGAATTGGAGGAGGTAGAATTAAGCTAATAAATGATTCATTCAGAATTGTTTACCCAGCTTTAGCTAGCATCAGGAGGAAAAGAATGCAAATGGAGCTGATTATCCAGATTCAGTTTGTGTCAGTGAGTTGTTCTTGGCTTGGGAACTCTTCCTATAAAGGGAACAGTTGAACACTCCATCATTTGAGAACATTTATCACAGAATTGGACAAAAGTCTGAGAATGCACTGCAGGAAATCCTTACAGCAGAGCAGAGTGCTGAATTCCCCAGGTGCTCTTTTCTTATCTGCTGTGATGCTTCAATGTTGGTAGCCATGCAGATTACTAGCAGAATTGCCTGAATGGAATTGCACTGAGGGAACTCTCCCGTAAGAGTTGAACACAATAAAGGTTGCTAATAAAGGTACAGCAAAATCTTTGTCAAATAGCTAATTCTTTCTTGCAGAAAAAATATCTAAGCTAAATTAAAAATACCTGGTTGATTTTCTGAAAAATCTTTACCCAGGTCTGCCTCACATGAGGAATTTGGGGGCTGGATACACCCACCAGTTCTAGTAACAAGCTGCAGGAAGCCCAAAGCAAACCCTGCACTGATGGTATCACTCAAGACCAGCTGAATTTGCTTTTCCTCAGAGCCACTTAACAAGCAACCCACGCCAGGAAGTATGAAGATACAGCAGAGCAGCAGGCAGGCTGGGCTGTTTTGTAAGCTGTGGCAAACAAGGACTGCTAGTCAAATAGAGGACAGAGTAATCTCTTTGTGGAAGAGATACCTTAATTAAATATCTCTTGAATTACCTTTAATTAGCCACTCTTGAAAAATTGTTTATCTGAAAATACCATAGGATGAAGGCTGTTTTGCATCAAAATTATGAGCAATGCCTGTAACAGCTTCCTGGGTGTGCACTGGGGTAGAGGAGGAAAACTCCCACCTGGTAATGAAGTTCTTTTCAGAAGTTGTTATGACATACTGCAGGAGAGGACCTGGGGGGACGTGGGCTCTCCACTGCTGGGAGTTTAGAATAAGTTGGACAAATGACTTTTTATGAAAAAAAACAGAATAATTTTAATAAAATTGATGCTTGGGGGGGATAGGAGTTGTCTAGGTGATTCAGCAGGGGTCTTTCAGTTCCATAAGATTCTATTAATGTATGCTGTGGGGCAATGCTATGTAATATCCATTGACTCTCTTGTAATTGCAAATGGTCAGAACCTCTGCTTTACAGGTGTCACTTTGGGATGTGGGGACTAATGATGTTGTAGGTGGAATGACAGCCACTCACTCATGAACCCTGCTGCCTTCAGCACCTTAAGTTGTCTTTGGAGTTCTCCCATCTAAGAATCTGAATTAATGCTCCTCTGGAAGAGAGGAGATTTATGGTGGTTTGCAAGCCTGAGAGAGACACTATGACTAACAAGCTAATTAGCCCCTTAAAAGCTGGTAGACAAATGGAAAGGAAAAGAATCTCTCTCTAGCCTGAAGCCTTACATTTTACACTTTGTGAGGCTGCAGCTTCTCTGCAGGGGCCAGCAGAGTTTGACAGGAGAGTAACTTCTGGTGCGTCTAGTTCTCCCCACAGACAGCGTGCCTCTTCCAGTGGCACAGAGCACTCTGCATCTCGCAGGGGTCACAGCAGTGGTAGCAGTCATTCACAGGGATTCCTTCTAAGCAAGATATCTGAGGTGCAGGTAAGGGAGTATTTGGTGCTGGAGCGAGGGTGACGCTGTGAGAGGAGGGAGAGCCAAGGAGCACTTTGTGCCCTACATCCTCGAGGCCTCTGCAGTACAGGTTTTTGAGAGAGAGGGAGCAGCTCACCCTACCTCCATCTGTGTGAAATAGATGGAACATAAGAAGTGTTTTAAATAATTGAATAATGAAATGAATATATTAATGCTGAGAGAGCTGGAGAGGGCTGCTGGGCTGGACTTATTCAGCCAAACAGCCCCTGACAAACCAGGAAAGAAGTAGGGTCAGCATTTATTCCTCTGGAGGGGATTGAAGGCGGGGCACTGTGTTCAGTAGCTCTCCACAGAGCTTTCTTTCCATCTCCTATTTCTTTGTTCAACAATTGCACACTCCTTTCTTTAGGTAGTCTTCTCTGTCTCACTGTCATACTTTGCTGTGTCTAAGTCTTCTTTCTCCTCTGTTTTTTCTCTCTCATCATTGTTCCCTTTTGCATTCTTAGTTTCCCATGGTTCTATGCTGTTTAATCCTCCAAAACACAGGCAGCATGCTCATAGAGCATATACCCATCTCCAAGACATACATCCAACCCTAATTCTGTAGCCACTTTATTTCTTAGAAGCATTTAATTACAGGTGAGATTCATCTACTCTCCAGATACTCCACCTCTCATTCAGGAGACAAGTAAATGTCGTAACATCAAATGCAATATGTTTCTAGAAACACTTGGGTGGCTGACAGCTGAGATTGGCAGTCTGAACCATCAATTTCCTTATGTAGAAATGCAATTGCAGCAGTGAGCTGGGTTTGGTAAGTCAGGCAACAAATGGCACAGGAGTTGGTATTAAGAACGGTTGAATTCCTATTCTAGTGAAAAATGTGCTGTGATGGAGCTGGCTGCAAACAGCTGCTGCACATCATTTATTACACCCAGCTCTGCCAGTGCCGCTTCCCACCTTTTCCCCCATCTTCACCCAAACCTCCCAGCTCTTCCAGCTTTGGGCTCCCCACACTAGCTTTACAGTGCTCACCCCCTCCCAGTTTTTCTGCAGCCCTCTCCCTCCTATTTAAAGACTTAACTCCTGTTTGTAGAGGCTGCCAATGTTGCTGATGCCTATGGAGATTTGTTAAAATGTTCATTCAATTCCAGAACATTTCAGGAAAACCTGCTGATTTCAGATCAGAAAGCCAAAGTACTTAACGAATCACCTGGCCATTTTTTTGTTTGTAAACGTAAATGAAAATCATCCAATTAGTGGCTTTGTCCTGCTTGAACACCTTGTTTATTTTTTTTCTTTCCCAGATATTTCTGTTCTAATTATTTGGGAAGCAGAACCTTCAGAGGTCTTGAAGCCCTGACTTTTGTCGTCAATAGGGTCCCATCCTCTAGGGTAAACAGACAAGTTATGCTTTGGCTGTGTTGTACTGAATGTGCATATTTGGGAGTTTTTTGTTGAAAGTTTAAAATGTACAGAGTATGAGTTAGGGAAGGAATAGGTTCAGAACCATGTGAGAAGAGCGTGATGAGCTGGGAAGATCTAGGATCTGGAGGCACTATTGGATATGTTGAAAATTTGATTTTCCTTCTGCAATCACGACTCCACAGGTCTATAACTATGCAGTAGCCTGCATAGTGAAAGCCAAACACATAGAATATACAAAATATTTAAAATGGAAGAGGAGTCTGTGGTATGGACCATAGCAGCAGCTGGTGAGGAAAAGAGATGCAGGTGGAGAGAGACAGTTGATTTCTTGGGTGCAGCATGCAGGGACAGGTGGGGAGGAAGAGAGCACCAGGAGTTTAGAAGTGGCAGCTCTCTCCTTCATCTGGGAAGTTATTTCTTATGCAGAGTGAACGTAACCCTCCAATGTGTCTTCTAGTTAGTGACACCCAGGAAATGTTTTATGGATGAGGCTCCATCACCTGTTGGCATGAAGAGGAAAAGGCAGAGCCACTGGTGATGGATGATCACTTGGAAACTGCACTGTGTCCTCTGCACCCTGGGCCTCTCTCTCCATACCTCTTTATCATGCATCATTGCAGTAGCATCCACCTGCAGCTGCCAGGAAACTCCCAGTTCCCAGCTCCTCTCCCTCTTAACTTCCAAGATGTTCTGATATACTTCTCCTTCTCTGAAACTGCTTTTCTAAGTCAGAGATGTTGTCACCTAAATGGATGAACTGTTCACATTTCTGTAGGTGACAGTGAGAGAGAGAATTCTTCTCTGAACACATTGTATAGAATATCTTGCATGTTAACCCTTGTTTACTCAGTGTGCACCAGGTGGTTTTGTGGCACAGGTGAAAGGAACAGAGTTTTGCAGTTGTTTTAGTTTAGATCATAGTGGATATGTGCTGCTGATTTGAAACCTTTGTGTGCAATATTTTTGTTGGGGTTGTTTTGTTGTTATTTGAGGTTTTTTTCCAAATACCATGCTTCTTTGCATCTCTCTTCTTACAAACTGCAGTTGCTAATGCTGTGAGAAATGGCAGAAAATTATCACAAACTGAACTGGAAAAGTCTGGGTCCCAAACCAGATTATAGTCAGAGGCTAAGTAAGGAAAGACAGAGAGTTTTGGAGGTGGCTGGCCAATCCCCCTGATAGTACTTGTTTGTTAAACAGCCCATAAATTTAAGCACTTGTCAGAATTCCATTAAATAAAAGTAATTTTCTAGATACATTTGAAAAACATAGAGCCTAGGTATTGGCCACTAGTTTATCATATCTGTTCTTGGATGGTGCAGTCTCAATTAAGCCTTCCTGTTCAATCCCCAGCCATCAGGTTCTCCCTTCTGAGAATGCCAAGCCCAGTTTGCAGAAGCAGGTCTCTGACTGCGAGCTGTGTTATTGCCATGCCAACCCCTTCTTTCTTCTTGAATCCGTGAGTCCCATCTTTGTTTCTGCTTCCTGCAGGAGGTCTTGTGTTTGTTCCACATTAATCAGTAAGCCCTTCAGTGCATCACTTAATCTAATCTAGGGGCACCTGGGCTTTCCCATCTTTTCTACTTCTCTATAATCAGGAGGGTTTTCTCAGTATATGGGAGTCCACACAAAACAGTAGCAATGGTACACTGCATAGAGATGGAAAAATCCCAGGGCTGTTTCAAGCATATAATTTTGCCTTCTGCTAGGGCGGCAATGGTAGCATAGCCAGGCACCACCAAGTTGTGTCTGTTCAGCTTCCTAAGGGCTTCCTTCTCTAATTTAAGTCAGAGGAGTCCAGAAGATACTGAGGGACCTGAGATTGAGCTGTGTCTGCAGTGCACCTAAAGGCAGGCAGCATAATAACACAAGGCTGACACTGTCCTAAACCTGCCCCGGCTCCCATCCATTACACACACAGATGTGCACATACAGTGTACATCCAGCAGGCCTGATAGCAGTGTGAGATGGATGGCAAGGAGCATTACTATGGCACTGCCCCACCCCGAACAACAGAATTTGGACCGATTGCCAGCAAGCTGGGGATACGGGCTAATAATGGATCCTCAGGAGCAACTTTCCCTCCCCTGTGTAGATTTTGCCTCCTCCCCCTTCCTTCGCCTGAGTGTTTAGCTCTGAAAAGAATAATTTATCAAATCATTTTTATTCAGCTTCGGAGGAGGAAGAAAAAGGATGGTATGGGGAAAAAAGGGCCCTTTGCTGTTTTAATTGCTTTGCAGCGTGCTTGTGAGAGTGGAGCTGGGCTTATCAAAGCCGGCGCAGCTGAGTCCCTGCCGCTCGCTAATGAGAGCTGCCACGTGAGCAGCCACGCTCCTCTGATGGACCTGATAGTGCCTCCAACCAGGCAGGGACTCCAACACTTAGCAAGTTAATTTAAACGAGAAGCTGTAAAGTTTAAACAGAAAGCTGGGGAAGCTTGTTTTACAAGGGCTTTGGAATCAAGTTAAGGGGGTTATTTATATTTTTTCTTAAAAAGAAATAAATAATGAGGCATACAGTTTAGGATGTTGTTTGGCTTGATTATCCACCACCCCCCCGCCCCCGATGATTCATTTCTGAGTCAGGTGTCAGGGTCTGTGAAGAAGGAGGTTATATTTTTGACTTGACTGAATGAATCTCAAGGAGCCAGCTGAATTCTAGAGCTCATTCATTTCTCTTTGTGCCTGAGAGTGTCTTTTCAGAGCAGAGCATGGTCCTGCCAGAGTCCACCAAGACCATTCACTGCCATGGAATACAGTGAGATCTGGTCTAAGGGTTGTGAGCAACATGGTTCTTGGGCAGAGAGATGCTAAAATTGTTGGTTGCCTGAGTGCCAGATACACCTATAGAAAGAACTAACATGGTTTCCAGGGTGCTGTGCAAACTACCTGGCTTTACACCGCTCAGTAAGGGTTGCCCTGCAGCCCCCATAGCTCTCCTGCCATGGAGTGCCCAGCCAGCACTGCAGCACCACAGGAGCAACCGCAGGTGGCCATGCCTGCCGAGTCCTAATCTCTTGGTACTATTTGCTTTCATTCCTGCTCAGTTAGGCCCATTGTAAGCCAAGTTCTGAGAGGTGATCATTTATACCAGCTGCCAGTGTTCTCAGGTTATATCACAACTGACATCCTGGCCTCCAACATTTCTAGTTATTTAAGGTAAGAATCCCCACACAGCTTTGCTATTGCATTTCAGTTGTGCCTTGTAGGACTCCTAGTAGCCTATCTTCACATGGCTGTACCAAAACCTACTTTCAACACACATACCACAACTTAAGCAATCTGAACCAACATCAATTAGCCCTTCATTGAGTCAGATATTGGATCAGATCCTTTTTGACTTGATTTTATGTCTTTATGATCCTGCTAATTTGGCTAATAGCATGAGGCTGATACCTATCAATGAGGTGACTTATCCTCAGCACAGGGCTCAGCTCAGTGGTAGAAATAAACAAAACCTAAGATGTGAAGGAGGAAACTAATATCTCATATCATTTTCAATAAATTGGATCATATCTCTTTGGGCTGTCATCACACTTAGGTTTCACATTTTTAATTAAAAACTCCATAACTGAAATTTCTATGATATTGTAAAAATGAGGACTGAATTCCACCAGGCTGTTTGTCAGTTTCTTCATATGGAGAAACAATGTCAGTTCTTTAAAACCTCAAATGTGAATAAAAGATGTTCATTTTTTTTCTTTTTTTTTTAATCATAACTTAAAAAAAATAGTTTCATAAAAGCTCTCTTGAAAGCAATGATGGGACAATCTATTATTAAAAGAAACAAATCAATATTAATGCAATCTGATGGCTGAGATTTGCTTGAGTAGTATTTTATATTCATGTGTATGCTGTTAACTCTGCCTTATTAGATATGTGCAACATGAGTGAGTTAAGGTTGCTGTGGGAACCATAATTTTTTAAATTTCCTGACTTTTACGCAGGTAAAGTCAACCCAAGCTACTGTGCATTAATATCATGTAATTTCTTTGATTGAGGAAAGAGTGTTGGAGTATTTTATTGTCTGTGTTCCTGCATTCAATTGCATGCTCAAACAAAATGAGTTCAGTTTCTATTCCCACACTAAAGAAGTAGAGCCGTAGAACTGGAGATTGCTTTAGAGAAGAGCAACATCTCCGAATGCCACCACAGTCCACAGTCTCAAAGATTTTTTCCGTCTTGTACTGCTCTCCAGGTGCTTGTGTGTGCCCTGTGGCAGTGGCATGCACACACACATTCTGTCATGCATCAGGGAACCAAGGTGTAGAAAGAGATGGCCTGGAATTTAATACCTTCAACAAGCCATTTTCTCTGATATTTGATGTGACCCTTCCAGATGCACAGGACTGCATAAGAAATGGCTGAAATGCCCAAACTGGCGGTACCACAAATTCTTCTCATTCTGCCCTCCATCCTTCTCCTTCCCTCTTGACATGTTTTGGTACTCTGAACGTATCACCAAGTGAATGGGATCCTGGTTTGAGATTTTGCCATGCTCTCTGCAGTTCAAATATGTTTTCCTCCTACTGTGCCTAGTCCTGAGTATCAGACAGCTCAATAATTTCCACCTCTTATTCAGAATGAGGGAAATTGCCTATTGCTAATTATCTGCCGCTTGCAGCACAAATGCCTGTAGCCATGTTTGTTGCAGGCTCTTTTTAGTCAATGGAGAGATAGCCGTGGTTAGGAAGCAGCTTATCTGATGTCTCCACAATTGGATAAGATGATAATCAGGCTTTGGGAGTCCATCCTGAGTTCTAGGAGTGTGGTCTAACTCAAGGGAAGACTTCTGAATTAAACTTGACCGAATTTAGCCCTGGCATGTCTACAAGTAGATAACAATAATATGCAAAGACATCTAGTCAAGATATAAACAACCTAACTACATATTGGCCTAGTGTACTGCTTGGCTACTTAACCCGGCAGAGAAAAAAGCCACCATGAGCATGGCTGGGGTGCTGTTTCACTAAGAAGACACTGATTCCAGTATATAAACTGGTTTGCAGATTCTGGCAAAGCTCTGTTTTATGCCATAGAGACATAGTCTTAGAACTGTCTCTTTTACTGGATATGATTTGCACAGTTTGGCACATTTTCAACCACTTCTAATCAGCATGTGACATTTCAGCAAGAATAAGAGTTTAGCTAGAGCTGGACTTGGTTTCTGGAGTGACCAGTGAAATATCAGTTCAACATTTGTAATTGTTACCACTGTTGGAAAGGAACATACAGATATCACGAAGAAGACCCTGGAGATGGTTTCCCATGTTGATCTACTTGGGAGCTATGGGAAATAGCAAGTAAAGATTGTCTGTGTGAGAAGTAACCAATCTTCAAGTCTTGCCTGGTCTTTCTGGGCTAAAAACACCAACCAATGTGAGTGTTAAGAGTGGTAGTGATCTTTTGTTCAGGAACTGAGAAGACAGAATGGATCCCAGTTTAAGGCTGTATGTTGCATGTCAATAACTCGTCTTGTGCAAGGGGCCACCTGTGACAGTGGTTGACTGACTTCCTTCAGTTAATTATTTAAGCTGTTTAGCAGATATAGGATCATCCACCTCACTTGTACTGTGGTGTGTTCTAGAAATAATTTGTCTCGTGCCTTTGGTGGATGGTGCTGCCTTTTGCAACAATCTGTGTTTCAGAAAGACAGCTTCAGGCCAGTCACTCTCATCCTTTCAGTCCAGAGAAGAAATTTCCTTGGGCTGGAAGTAGTTAATAAAAGTTAAGTCTTCCTGTAAAGGGACCAAAAAAAATACCATGTGACTGAGATGGCCAATTAGACATCATGAATATTCAGAATTCTCTAATCGAATGAAAGCTCATTACAAACACACAGACTGAAATTTGCCCCTGTAAAATATTCATTGAACAATTTTGCATAAATAAATAATAAACAATAATAAATGCATAAAAGTTTGTTCATAGACCATCCAACAGCAGGAGGGGGGGAATAAGAGACAGAAGCTGCTAAATAAATTGTATGTAATGAGTAATCTGCCCACTGCTAGTTTTGAGCTCTCCCATGGTAGGTCTGCTTTGGAGATATGGCATGAGCATCTCTCTTCTGAGAGGCGTGTGAAATAGTGCTGCTTGGAGTAGATAAAAACACAGAGGTACCCAGTGTTAAGGGAACGGGGTGTCTTAAATTGGGGCTTAGCTTATCATAGATGTGACAGTCTGAGAGTTGTCTGAACATGTCACCTGGAGAAAATTACTGGATTTGAAGAAAATTCAAACCCATTTCCATTTAAGCGCAATAGCAGCTTCAAGTCCAGACAACCAAGGTTTACTAAACTCCTCCTAATACAAAGGATATGTTTAGTTTCACATGTCCTAGGGCAATGCAGGGAGAGAACAAAGTTAAAACTGTAGTGTGTGTGTGTATATGAGGAGCAAGGGAGCACATTTTGCTAGACACATGCAAACAGGATTTGCACAAACAGAAAACTGTCATAGCTGTCCCAGTGCTGCATATGGAATAACTGCAAATGACGGCGTACACTTTGCCTACCTGTTTGGTTAACAGTGTCAGGGGAAGGGAATGGGAAGAGGAATCAAAGGGCTGTTCAATAAAATGTGAAAACCAAATTCTGTGGCTGTTAAGAGAGAAATACCAAGCAAGGGTACTAAGCTGTGATTGGAGTGGGTTATGTGTGAAAAGGTCTCATACCCAGTCCAGTCTCAGGTCATACTGTGTGTGTGGGCCCATCTGTGGAGAATCTGGCTCTTGCAGAGTCTCTAAGAGACAGCTTGACCCATTAACCATGAGCTGTGTACCTCAGGGTAGGAGCTACCACTTTTGAGGTTTGTTTACACAGATAGTAGCAGAAAAGTAACCCATTGTCCAGCTATATCCCATCATAAGAGCAATGAATGGGACATTTGTGGGGACATGGCATATGCCTCCTGTCAGTTGGAGAAGCGATGTGAGAACTCAGGTTATCCCCTGCTCCTACTCTGTAAAAGTCATCTCTCAAGTGGTGAACCTTTGCATATCCCCCTTAATCCACATAGTAATTACCTGACAAGTATCCCAGTATCCACTTACACAGCAAATTGCATGGCTAATTTCCTGTAACTACATGGTGGTTACTTGGTCCTTCATGCTTCCTGGTAATTAAAACCTGAAAGAGTTTTGCAAAGGTTAATTTATATGAGGCTGATCACACCCTCTTTACCTACTCTGAGCCCAGCACTTCCACTTTCAAACACAGGGCTCATGCTCTTCTGTGGGCACAACCTGTTCCACTTCTTCCTTGGGAGGGATTTGATGTCTCTGTGGACTGGAGCAGAGAAGGCAGATGGGGCTAAGTAGACTTTTATCTGTTTTCAACCCGCATATGCCCAGTCCCCAGCAGATAAATGCATGATACTGCCACAACCAGAGTATTCTAATAGGACGCTCCCTAATGGCTGTGGTCCCCAAGAGTTCAGCTTAGAGCTGTGCAATTCCCCCTGGAGGACTCACCAAAGTAAGCTGTCTTCCTCAGTCTGCCTTATAGAGGTAATCACTGCTCTCTGCTGACCAGCCAGTATGGGAGAATTAACACTGGGGAGAAAAAAAAAAAAAAAAAAGAAAGAAAGAAAGAGCAAGAGAGAGAGAAAAGGAAAGAAAAAGGAAAAAAAAACAAGCCCTGTGCCCCGCTCCGCCCCTTTCCTCACCCACCAGTGAAATGTCACTTGAGGATTTTCTGTTAAGGTATGTGATCATATGGCTTCTTTCAACCTGGAGTTTGAGCTTTCCTGGCTAGATTTTGCTCTGTTAGACAGACTCTCTCCTTTTTTTAGCTGGTTGCAAATCCCTACCTTGTTATCACAAGACAGTTAACTATCTAATCACACAGTTTTATTGCATGCTTAGCCCTGAAACACACCATACTGCCAGATGCTATAACAGACTGTATTAGGGAAATAATAACAAGGCAATTCAGAAGGCTTGTCTCATAGCTGCTGGGTAATTTAGTGACCAGGCTGTTCTGTAATTTTGTTGTCACTGTGGATCTGTGGGTTTGGCTGAGAACAACCATGTCAGCACATGTGCTGTTTGCTGTGACAGACTTCATGTTGTAGAGCAGCATCACATGGGAGGAGCTGGTTGTTTCTGATTAGTCAGAGTAGACCTTTCCAAGGGGACTGATCCTCTCACTGATTCATGGAAAGACCAAACACAAAAAAAGGTAGCAGATGCTTATTCATCTCCTTACTCTCTAGAATTGGTTTCTCCAGGGGAGGATTAATGAAGATGAACAGTGTGAGGCTAGTGGAAAATATGGGATGGGAACTGTTTAGCTGGGCAGGGCAAAAAGTTACCCCCTGGGCCTTTGGCAGATTAGCACTTCTGCAAGCACCAAGATTAGTTGAAAAAAAGAAAGATGGAGAATATATTAAACCATCTGTTTCCCTTTTGCAGTACACTGTAGGGCTGGAACAGAGATGACTGTGTCTCCTTGTTCATCACTCCTAGCTAACCATGAGAGACGAGAGACTGAGTACCATCAGGAGACATTTACAGACGAGTGACATTCAGCAGGAGCCACAGTAAATTCATATTTACTAGCAAAAGAGTAATAGTAATGCTAGAGATGTACAAGGAAGACATTTTCATTCCATCAGTCCTTGTCTTTGTGCTCTGTGCCTCAGAACGAGCTCCGACATGGCCATTAGCTATCTCTGACTGTCTGGGCAGGGTTTGGGTTTGAACCATCCCTCTTGCCCTCTCAGGCAAGACTGATTCCTTCTCTCAGTAACAGCACAGACCAAGCTTGAGCACAACTGCTAGACACCTCAAGGTGAGGACAATAAAGGGAGTGTTCAGGCTTAAGGGCAAGCTTCAGTCTTCACATACCATAATGGCATTAGAGTGCCTCCTCAATAGTTGTGCAAATGGTGTGGAAGAGAGACTTTCACTAGGAAGAACAGGAAAGCAAAATGTGTATATGGCAATGTGACAACACACTTGAATTTCTGAGAGTGCATGCATGTGATAGTATAGGAGGATGCGTAACCGGGCAGCTGTGTGGGAGAAGGTGAGAGTAATGCATGGAATGGGTGTGTAAATTCGAGCTTCTGGGGTTCAGAGAGGCTGTACGAGTCCTGCATTTCTCCCTGAAGCCCAGGGAGATAATCTAAAAATGCCTGTACCTGCAAGAGCTAGGGCACACGTATAGGTAGCAGGTACCCGTCCATTGCAGTGTGTTCTGGTATGAGATGAAGGTAACATGGAGAAAAGATGCAGGTGCTGCTAATGGCTAACCACTCCTTGTGACTTCTGATTTTTCTTTTCCATCTCTGATTTTAAGCAATGGGGAAGGAGGGAGGCATCATTCTGGAGACTGTTGTTCATCAAGAACTGTTGCATTGCACAGTGTGAGCAACACAAAGCAGCCTAAGCATGAAGTGCATGTTGAAAACAAAGCCAATGGCATCAACTGCGGCCTTTGACAAAAGAGATTGTTTGGAAGAATTTTATGCGTGCAGGTAGATGGGAATGACTTCACTAAAGATGTGAAGAGAAGTCTTGGGCTGGCTAGGTAAATCCACTTCACTGAGAACTGAGTTTGATGGCATAACTCCCCTTCATTCTCCCACTATTCAGGAAGGAAAGCTGAGCTCCAATGCCTTTTATGAAAGTCGTTGATTGCTTAAAAAGAGTAAACTGGGCCTGTTCTGGCCTTTTTGATGTCTCACCTTCTTGTGGGATGTGCACTGGGCAGTCTCATATTGTGGGATAAGGCCTTTCCACTCTCATGTGAGATGAGTGGTCAAGCCTAAGAAGAGAAAATGCCAGCCCACCTTTACAATGCCCAGCAGCTCAGTCAGCAGCCCATGGCAGTGCACAGCAGTCAGCAGAGGCTCAGCCTCAGTGCTGGGCAGTAGGCAATTAAAAAGCACAGGGGAATATGAGGACAAAGGGGCTCTCGATATAAGGTAGCTAGGGTGGACCTGACTCACTTCCACCAGCTTTATTGAGCTGCTCTGGAAGAAGCGTCTCCTTTTCAGGACCTAATCTTCTCCCAGAATGACTCTAAGGGTTATTGCCTTGTTGCATTTTTATCTCTCTGTTTGCACATTTTCTTAATCTGGACAACAAGAGAAAGGCATCAGAGCAGGCCTCCAACAGTGACCAGATATAAGATGAGGAGTATGTGTGCTCAGAGGGGCTTGGATCTTTAAGGCAAATACTGTATGAACTGGGAAGAATGGAGATTGCAGGATGAAAGTCTCCACATTTCATAAAGGAAATGAACTGCCTGATTGTTATGTATAAACTGGATGAGAGGTACAAAAATGAAGAGGTGGCAATTAGGAAGCTGCTTGACATTTGAGAGATGAAGGTTCAATTTCCTGCTGTCATGCATAGCCTGTGGGATGTGGGACAGGTCATTTAGTCCCCTACTGCCCAAGTTCACCAATGAGATACAGGAATGGCATCTGCCTTAGAGGAGCATTAAGAATGCAAATACTCTACCACAAGGCACTGAGATGTCACATAAAGCAAGCAGGAAAACACAAGTACCTAAAATGAAGTATGTCTATAACTCACTCCAACAGTGTCAGGTCTAGCTACTAGTGTGAGCAGTTAAACAGGAGCTGTTTCTTCCTGAGTACTTTGACAGTGCCTTACAAATTACAGACTGTTCTCTGTTGGTTCTTCGAAGTTACCACATTCTTAAATAATCGTTCACTGAAATTCCTCTGGTAAAAGTGAACGAGCTTGGATTTCTCTACTGCTTCTGCTGCTAGGACACAGTTCGGCACACACTGAGAAGTGCCCCTTAGGTGTGCAATGGAGCACAAATTCTGTGCATGCACAGAGTTAAGAAACTCACACTTTTTTGTTGGTGAAGCTGCTGCTTGAAGCTGAAATGAGGTAGTATGTCACCATGCCACTTTTTTATTGTGGAGATAACTGTGCTCTTACTTTTTAGAGAAAACAGCTCTGTTCAGAGAGCTCTGATGATCTCAGCAAGTGCTGCCACTGCTGCTGAGTTTCTGCAATCACCCACTGATTTAGGAGCTGTTTCTTCCCTGGAAAGCAGAGTACAACCCATCAGCTGGTTGGCCCCATCTAGCTGCTGTGTGACTCACCTTCTGCATCACATCTCCCAGTGAGCTCAACAAGAGTGGGACTGCCTGATGAGCAAGTCGGTGGAAAGTTGTCTCCTGGCCAACTGCAACTGCTTTATTATAGCAGCCTGTGATGGTTGCACAGCTGGGGATGAACTGCATCTCTCTGTACATTTCAAGGCCACATGGTGCTCTCTCACGATTTAGTAGACTAACACGATCATGGAGAGACAAGAATTTGTAGTGTCTCTCAACATGTGTCCCCTGTTCCCTCCACTGTGTCCCCTGTGCTTTCTTATGGTGGTGCTGCCACTTGCATGCGTGTTGAACCTCCTGCCCCTTTCTCTTTGAATTCCTGCATCATAGGACCAATCTATCACATAAATGTGGACTCAATATGAGGTGATGCAGAGTTATGTCTTCATATCCAAAATGGCAATATGCACACTTACAAAAACCTTGTGCCATCATCATTGTACTCTATGGTCTGAGTCTGGGACAAGGAAGCCATGACAGTGCTGCAAGGTGGGAGCTGGTGATGCTGTTAGATGGTCAGGGTAGTGAATTTTAAATCCCTGTTAGCATGATAGGGAAACTTTTGGGAAGAATAAGAAGATGAATTTCCCTGGTTCTTTTATCACACCAACAGTCACTTCTATATTTTTTTTTCTTTTTTGGTTCATATCTTGAAAATTCCCATTAAAAAATTGCATAGAAGGCAAAGAGTTTTGATCTTTGCTCTACTACTCCCAGGCAAAAATGAGCTCCACATGCTAGTAAGTATGTACACTATGATGTACAAATGCAGTTAATGCAACTACATAGAGTGCTTTCTCATTTCCTTTCTTTTGGATCATTGATCATCAGTATGTGATTCTCACTTCAGGTGCTAGAGGTAGTCCTCATTTTTAAACAGAAATGGTAAAGCTCAAATAGCATGTACCCATGGCTTAGCAAAAGAGAGGGACAGTATTCCCTTCTCAGATAACTGGGTATTTAAGACTGCTTCCCTGTTGTGCACCTACAGTCAGAAATAGATCTGTGCCTGTCTTTTTCTCCCTTGCTCTTCCTCCTTCCCTCTTTATAGCTCTAATAGCTTCAGTGGGTTTTGAATTCAAGCTTTCAGCATCCCATGACCAAACCTCTGCAGATAGCATGGAGAATTGGTTTCCATGCCTGAGACGCCAGCTTTCAGAGAGCACGCTGATGCATTGTGCTGAGAGAGGAAATGGACCGGACTAAAACTAACCTGGGGGTGTCAGCTGCTTCTAGTGTTTTTGTGGAGAAAGCAAGGAGGGCTGGTAGTAGCCCTGATTAGTTATCCTGCTGGATTTTAAACTGGTTTGTGGATTAAGAATTTACTGGTAACGATATGTCCTGGGCTTTGTGCAAATCAAACTACAAGCTAGGCCAGCTTCAAGATTACCGGTTTGCTGAGTAAACTGTGTTGCAGTGACTGCAAGTGGGCATATAATTCTAAATGTTTGGCACCCAGTTGTTAGGAGTAGCAGCAATAAAACACAGCAGCAAGAAGAGGAAAGATTTTGGGGTGAAATTGGATGACACTTTGTGAATTTAGACTGCTGCATCCAGCTGTGTCCCACTCACACACTCGGCCCACAGGTGATGAACATGTAGCTCTGCCTGGCAAGCAAGGCAGCATGCACATGCTCCTCTTGTCTCTCCAGCTAGTTTTCTCAGCATTATTCCTTCTGCAGGCCAAGCAGGTGCTCACTCACCCTTTGCTGTACTTTGTTGTGGGTTGGCACTGGGGAGAGCATCCTGGAAATCGTGCTGGGAACCGTCTGGATGGATTAGCAAAGCTTTTTCCTCGGGATTGCCTTCCTACAGAACCAGTCTGTATCCATGACAGGTTTACTCTACTATCAAATGCACAGGAGACTTGTGTGACCACTTAGACTATAAATCTGCTCGTTTAATATATTTAGTCCTCAGCTAGTCATTTCTCTCCTGTGATGTTTCTCATCTCTTTTCTGCACTGCCCTATTTCGCAGTTGCCATTAGTCCTTACTTCCCCTTCCCCCCTCCCTGTTTCTTTCCTTTTCCCTGTTATTCTCCTATGTCGACAGAGTTACCTGAGCAGTTTGACTGCCATGCTGGAGTTTTGGTTCTGCTATGGAGTGTACATGTTGCCTTTCCTTTCCTCTTTACCTCCCACGTCACGCTAAGAAACTTATGTAGTCACAAAAGGGAACACTGAGACTAGACAGAAACATTTTAAACCTATCTATTATCCAGCTTTGCTACAGCCCTCGTCTTGTTTTCCTTTCAGAAATGAAATATGTGTCTGATTCTCTTTTCTACCAGCTTGTCATATTTTGCATCTTACTGAGCTCCTATGAGCAAGGTGAAATGCTCTCATCATGGCCTCCAAGGAACATGGGAAGGAGGGACAGATTAATGGCTGAGGACCAGGGAGGTGTTAGGAGGAATCTTCCACAGTTCAAGCACAGTAGGTGCAGTAGCCTTTGCATTGATAACAATTTGTAATAGTGTTTTTTGGGTTTTGTTTTTTTCTTTTTTTTTCCCCCTAGAATTGAAAAGTAAGCCATACTGATGGGTTTGAAGTTCTAGAGAAAGTATTAAGCCTAGTGTCCTATAATCTCTCTACCTCTTCAGAAGTCTCTGGTGATATAATTTCACAGCCCACTTACCCTCTAGATGTCTGAGTCTCCAGTGGCAAAAGACTGGAGATGTCTTGCTACCTAGGGTTTGTGCATTTAATCCATCTGAATAAGAAAGATAAATTACTCTATATGTTGTGTGCATGTGTCTGTGTGTGTATGTCCATATGGCTCACAGTGGGTTCATACACAGGTGCACACACCAATCAGGGACACAGAAACAGTGCACTCACATGCACAGTGGGAAAAAATGATTTAAAGAGAATTGACTGGTCCTAATGGTAGACATAGAGGTAGGATGCAGTGGAGCTGATGTCATTTGGAGAGAGAGGGGAGGTGGCAGCAGCCGCATTCTGTCAACGATGGAGAAGCATCTTTCATTGTAACCAGAGCTCTGCTGGGGTTAAGTCAGCCTGAGCCCGTTGAAGAATCCCTACTGCACCATGAACCTCCCTCCTCAATGTAGGATACTCCATAAAACCACCATCTGTCCTACTGCAAGCAGTGTTTTTAACAGTATCAGGTTCCACTGTGAATGTGTAGCCTTGGCATGCCTTGTTGTTTTTTTGATTTCAGATAAAATCTGAAAATCTGATAAAATCTTTTGCTGAATCCTCAGCAAAAGGAGAATTCCGCCATGTTCTGTGTTTCTGGCTTTGGTTTGGATCTGACATTTACACCACTTGGAAAGGAATTAGGGCAGGAGTAATTTTCTAATGTCACTACTGCCTTTTCTTTTGTTGGCAAGTGCTGGGGGATCGCCATACCTGCATTGCTGTGTTCTGGAGTGAGTTACTGGTCTAATAACACACTCTTTGGCATTGGCCAGAGGAAGCTATTTCAGCAAAGCAGAGAATGGCAGTCATTGTATGCAGGGAAATCAGTAAATTGCGGCATCACTTGAAGAAAGAGTAGTGAGACCTCCAGGCTGAACTGGCAGAGCAGAATTTTGCAGGAGCTGCTGGTTTTTCACAGCAAGTCTCAGCTTTTGTCTTAATAGGCCACAGGGCAGACTGTACATAGAAGAAACTGAATTTGGGATCCTGGAGTCAGACATAGTAAGCATGTCCTTCTGGGCTCCAAAAACCTACTTTGCAAGTGTTAGTTTCTCTTTCATGGAATATCCAGTATACCTTTTCCTGCGATCTTTAGGAAGCAAAAATAAATGCTATATATACTGCACCGGAAATAGGAAAAAAAAAGATCTTCTTTATATGACCCACATGTCTTCCCCCACATCAAAATGTCTTGGCTGCAAAGTCTACTATTTTTTGTTGTTCAAGCTGGGCAAAATTGCACTTCTGTCTTTCAGAATAAGATAAGGCTGTCATGTCTAGCTGACTTGGCTAGATACGTTGAACAGATACAGATAACTTAAATTCTGCCTAAAGTCTTGTGTTTCTCCATAGCTGGCTCAAACCTTTTAAAAGTTCAGAACCAGAAGTAATTAGTAAGGGCTTTTAGGTAGAACTGAGACTGATCAAAATTGGCTCCTAGTCACTGAATTTTGGATCTCAAGACCGCTTCAGTTACAGGTCTACATCTTGGCTATCCCTATAGACTGGGCCAAAGTAACTGGGAAAGGCAAGGTTAGGCTAAGAGAAAGAAGCTGTTTCCGCTCCTATGTTTATTTAGATAAGATTTGAAAAACAGGGAGATACTAAAACATTGTTAACAGGGACAGCTCTTTCTTTTTGAATATTTGAAAAACACATAGTGCCTAGTGATCACTATCATAAATTAATTATGTTCTGCCTCTCAGTCTTTTTCATTAGCAGATCCCAGGGCTCAGCTGCAAATGTAATGCCCACATCTGTAAAAAGCTAAGTAGCCCATCTGTATTTACAAGCTGGTATCTGCTCTTTCATCTCTGCTGTATAGCCTTGATACAGTTTCCTAGGTGGTTCCATGACAGACCACTGCAGCTGTGCCCAGATGTCCTGGGTTCACATATATTTATAAGCTTCTGTTGGCCTGCATAGGCCATTTGCCTCATTTGTTTTTCCTCCCTTTGTCCTGTGTGGTGCACTTTCTGTTCTTACCACAGAAACTGGGCCTGATGCTCTGATTGCTGCAAGCCCTGGAGCTGATCCCCACTGCTCCAAAGCCAAAGCCCACCTCTTACCAGACCTCTGGCTTTGTAGGCAGCAGAGTTTACAGACCCCTCCCTTAGGGACCCGTGTCACTTAAAGCAAAGTTATACACAACTGTAAACATTCAGAAATCCCATAAACTCTTTCGCTTTACCAGCACTGCTATATAATTTGTTATATATTGCAAAATAACACATGCCCCACTACCTTTCCCTGCTGCCATCCAAGGACACTGTGATCCTGTGCCCAGAACAGAATTTGTTCAGCCTTTCTGTTTTCACCTTTTTCAGAAGCCTTCCTCTCCAAAAGACTGAGGAAATACCCTTTTATAATAAATGGTGTCTCAGTTTAAAAGAAACTGAGATGTCTATCTGGAGGCCTCTTCCCAAAAATCACCACAGCCTTTGAAATTAAGAAACTTTAATCAGGAAATGTATATAAAAGAATAATAGTTCTTTACCACAAATATATATGTAAAACCAAAACCATAACAGAACAAACAACAACACTGTAACCAACACTTTCAAACAAATCCAGTCCTGTCCCTGTCCCTTCGGTGCAGTTCTATTTACAGACAGTGGGAGGTGATGCCGTGCCTCGGGAAGCAGCGGCCGCGATGAGTCAATCACTCTCGGGCTCCGGTGAGGCAAAGACAGAGGGTCGGGAGAGGTGCTGGCTCTGAAACTCACATGGGAATGGTGGCCACGGGGACAGGACGAAACCTTTCCCATGGGCAGTGCAAGAACCCTCTCCTACCATCCTTTGTCTAAAAAAAGCGTTGCGGAGGTGAGGGGATGGGGCAGCAACTCCTCTGTAGATGGTGTCAGCCTCTCGAGGAGTCTGCAGAGAATCCAGGCAGCAGTGACTGTTCCAGCTGAAGAACAGGGCGTGCAGTCGGGGGCCAGATCAGGGGAACACCCTCACAGTGCTTCCACCAGCCCAGCAAACAGTGGCCAGCACCCATGCAGACTGAGGAGAGAAAATGTGGCCAGCACTGGGAAAGACCTCTCTGTCTTTCTCCCCACCTCCACCAATCCTCTCCCCAGCCATCATGTTGTGATCCAAAGCTATTAGCCATCCCTTTGTTTAGGCTTTAGACATTTAGCTGGCTCTGGGAGCAGGTAGTGGGTGGCTGGGCTTCAGCAAGCCATCTCGTCCTGCCTCTCCAACTCCCAAACCACTGCGTTGGCAAGGGAGAGATAAAAAAATTCCTTGAAAGATTTTTAAACTATAACAAATGGTTACCTCTGCAGTGTGTCCCCATTTCTGCATCACCAAGTCATGTCTTGCTTGCTTCCCACTTCCAGCCTTAGTTTTGAGGTGGAAAACTGGCTTGCCCTAGGCAGCAGAGACTTGGGATTTTTTTTATGCTCCATTGAACATCATGAAAATTTAATGGGCTTTTTCAGTTGTCATTGTCACCTCCTGTGAATTTCAGTTCAACTTAGATACAGGAAAGCCCAGAACAGAAAATACAAAACAAACAAACAAAACAGAGAAGGTGTCAGAGTCTCTCATTAAAACAAAGCTTGAAGTTTTCCACTAATGTTCAAGCTCTCAGTATCAAACAGAGTTCATAAGATTCATACAGACAAATTACCCAAATGTTTGATGCAACTGGCATGTATGCATCTCATCATCCACTAACACGTGTATTACTTGATTTGGAATGCAAATATTGGTTGGAACTCCCAGACACAGGAAAGTGTGTGCGCAGTGGGTGCAAATGCAAATAGCATCCCTTCGAGAGATGACTATGAAGCTGCCCGTGGTCATGGAAACCACTTCTGTCTTCCCTGCCCTTCCAGCACAGTGGGACTGGAACAGTTTGTTCTCTCAGTAGCTGTCTTGTGCACAATCTGAGAGCGCCTGTGAAGCTGAATGTAGCTAGCCTTTGTGCTTTGCTGTGCTTCCAGAGGCAGGCCACATACAGTTAACAGCCTTTCTCACACCCCACCAATACCCCTTCAAAGAGAAAATTAGATCAAAGTTTTATCAGTTCACTGTGTTTGAGAGTAACACATGCCAGGATTAATAGTTCTCAATTTTTCAGAAATATTAAAATTTGCTCTCTATTGTCAGGACAATAAATCTTTTACCCTGCAAGTTCATCTTGCTCTGGGAACGACCGAGCAATTTCTGACCCCAATTACACAATTAAATCTTTGAAATAATACTGTTTGATATTAAACAATTACATTTCTCATATGAAAATATCACCATTCTCTTGCCAGCTAGGAGGGTATTAAAAATGCATCTACACCGATTCTATTGTGTGTTAATAATGAATGTCCACAAAACCTTATAGGATGTTAATACTGCATATACCCTCAAAGCTCTATAGGATGTTAATATGCACCCACAATACCCTTGGAAATGCAAATAGTGGATCCAGAACAAGGAAATTGTGTTTCCTGTTCATTTTAATGTCCAAGGCAGCAGAACATCGTCATAAGACTTGAAAAAAGTTCAGATTTGAGCAACAGGAGCAGCCAGGTGATTGGGAGACTGATTTGAGGGACAAGAGAAACAGCAGCATGTGGCTTGTTGAGGTCTGTGTGAGTCATAACTATCAGAAAGTTATGTTTGAAATTCACCAAGAATCAGAGGTTTTTGTCACTGACTTCAGTGGGGCTTGGATTGGATAGTGTAAGACAATTTGAAGGGGACACATTGGTCTAATCAGAGATCAAAATGGAAACATAGAAAGTGTTGGTATGGTGAGTTAGAAAGTGGTGTGAAACCCTCCATGTATCTGCACAACACAAGTATGCCAGGTTATTTCCATCTTCAGATGTGATAAATAAAAGCAATAAAATTGCACTGAGAAAGGAAAGATGGAAACTCTCTGAAAGAACTTAGATACTGAGAGCTGAAATGTGTGAAGTCCTGGAAAGAGTAAGTAGAAGTCTCACTGCTGGCACTAGTTAAAACCAGTCTGGACTAGACTGTAGCAAAAAGCACTGAAGGGAATTTTATGGTCCTGGCTCCACTGATGCTGGACTAGGTGACACACATGGTTACTTCTGCCTTTGCAGTCCCTGATTATGCCATGGCTACGTATGTTTGCAAACCCTTGCAAGAGTATATGCTGGTTAACAAGCATCCACAGAACTTTCAAAGTAATATTTACTTTCTGGGTTACTGAATTACATGAGTCTTCATCACTGAATTTGTTTTTAAAGTAAGCAACTCTGCCACATATTGTTGGATGACTATGTTTCTCCACAGTTTCCTGCTGAAAGCTACTAATTCAAACCTACCAAGTGGAGGTTATTTGGTAATTTCAGAAAGATGCCCTTTACTATTCAAACTGGTACCTGAGTACTGAAAACAGAGACATTTCTCTCTTCAGTGCCATACAGTATATTATGCATTGAATAATATGGGATCTTTGAATAATATGGGGTATTTCTTTTGATTATATTGAAGGAAAGATCCAATACAGAGTTGGCAAGCTTCTCCAATTGCCACAGAGAGAGATTTATTCCTGTGAATGGGTTTCGCTGTATGGCACTTTCTGTTCTTCAAGTTTTTTCATGGTAGCACAGGATGGAGCAGGCAGGGACTTGCTTGGCATGCTCAGCATGTCACTCTTTCTGGTGGGGTGGTGTTTTACACAGTGCCCTGTGCTCAGTGGAGACTTCTGAGACAGGCTGGCAAATGCAGCACCCAAGAACTATGTATTCCCTATGAAGCACGGTTTGCATGAGAGAGTGACTGACCAGGAGAGTTGGAAAAGCAAAACAAACCAGAAAAAAAGAAATATCCCCAAGTTAAATAAACCTTTAGTCGGGTCCCACAGGACCAGACTGGGGCACTCTGTAACAAAAGAACTATTTGCTTCAACTATAAAACACTCCTTTTGTGGTCTCTTCTGTGTGTATTGTAGTGAATATATTGACTAGCAGGAATGTTCATGGGAACAGTGAATTTTATGTAAATATTAGAGACTATTTGCAGGAAGTAAAATTTGAACTCATAAAAAGTAGTATTCTCTATGGAAACCTGATCCTAAAGGTTACTCAGAAAACAGAAACATTCAATGGGATTTGGTGCATATATTTAACAAAAGTGTATCTAACACAGCTCTGATTTTGAATATTGACTATCTGGGGACAGTTTGTGGACAAACAATATGCTGAGAATTATTTACCGAGACAAGTCAGCAAATAATTGCAAATGACAAATAAATTTGAGAAAATTACAAACTGCTTATGGACAATTCATGAAGAGAAGCAAGGCAAAATTAATCAGATAAATTATTCACAATGAATGAATCTCTCAGCTCTAATTAAAACTCTGTAGCATATTAATAATACATGCCCAGAGAACCACAAACAGAATCATATAGCCAGAAGGATCCATCTGTGTCTGCATCACAGATTTTCCCATCCTGTAAAAGGGTGTTTCTGTATCTTTCTTGCTGTAATATTTCTCAGTATCTTTTTGTGTTTGCGTGTTGATTCTGGTTGCAGCTGATAGAAACCCTCTTTGCACACAGTGTATATGGTTAGTGTGATATATTTCTCCAGTGATGCTTGTGATTCATGGGATCATTCCTTCACAGTTTTGTTTTTTTTGTTGATGATTTTCCAGCCCTAGAGAAATTCCTGGAGAATATGCAAAGTATTACCTAGGCTTATCTGAAGCTGTTAAGGCTTTTTTTCCATGAATCTTGCAAAGGATTCTTTTCTAAGACACAGGTAAAAGCAAAGACCTAAAGATTTAATCCTGAAAATGCTCAGAAGTGTAAACCATGCTGGCTCTCTCAGCCCGTGGCTCCTCACACCAGCTCTGCCAGTGCTTCCCCTCCTGCCCCATGTACTTCAGTCGGTGACCCCCTGCACACAGGTTTGCCATAATCTGATGTATATTGCCTGCTTGGAGGAAGCCTTATCCTAAGTGGGAGCATATTGAGGGGCTCAGTCACTGTGCGTAGCAGGAGGTCCTTCCAGAGGCAATAGGCAGAAGCCAATGGCAGTAGGCTGGACTGTGAGCTGGGCACCTGAGCATCAGTAGTGCTGCATGTTTAAAAAAAATTCCAGCAAATGAAGGAAATTGGCTCTCTCCCCCTCCACCACCTGTATAATTTAGCCCTGATTTTAATATAACCGTGTCTTTGTACTCTCAGGAACTCCCCAAACCCATTCCCCCTACTTCAATTCCCTGACTGACAGAGAAGACATAGTCAATCAGAAAATTGTTTAATACTTTCCCTTTTATTCCCAAGAGATCCACTGGCTTTCTATGTTCTCATTCATCAGCCCCTCTTCTACCAGCCACCCCCACCCCTTGTGTCTTTTATCTGCTTAAAACCAATCACTCTTCCTCTCTTCTTTTTTTGAGTTCACAAAAGGAATTAGGATTTAATAAGAGCAAGCTGCAAAATATCAGCATTAATCCCCTTGCCCTCATGGGACTGGAGCCATGAGTCTCTGGGTCCCCTTATCGGCACCAAACTGTATTTCACCAGCTAGAACCCCTCTGATAGCATAAATACCTGCCATGCAGGTGTCTCCAGCTGACAAGATAACACATTATCAATCATACATCCCTAATTTATGCAAAAAGCCCATCTTCCTTCTGTTTATTTCATCTTGTGGTGGAAGGAGAGCTAGAGAAGGGAGGGGCTGAAAAATTAAATCTCTTCTGTTCCCATACACTTGAAGAGCCAAATGACACATCTCCTGCCCATACAAAGCGAAGGCCTTTCTCTCCTGTAATTCACTTATTAGCAATTGTGCAATGGTGTTGTTGCAGAGAAATGGGTAGGGAGTAATTGACTGTGGAATCCCATTAAGCTTTGTCATAATGCACAGTCCCGGAGTGGGCACTGCAGAAACACCTCCATCAAAATTACCTGCCGGGGGGAATGGGGAGGGGATGATTACACTGATGCAGAAGGCAGAAGATGCTCAGAGTACGTCCTGCTCTTCACTGGCCACCTGAGGTGCCTGTTTCACTCATACACAAGGGCAGGGACATAGCCATATCTCTGGGATCTCTGCAGATCTGGCTCAGCCTTAAATCTTCCTGTGCAAATAGTCAAGGGACACATTCCAAGAGGAGCTGCGTAGCAGACTGGGGAGAGACACTTGATTTTGTCAGTGAAAAATTTTCATTTCAGGGTGATGGTAGTGAGCTATGCCACCATCTGAAGAGGGTGCCAGTTGTCCTCGAGGCAGCTTGTGGGAGTCCTCTGTGTCAGCAGTTGGCATTCTGCCTGCAAAAGCCCTCAAATGGCTGCTGCCTGCTGAAGCTCACTGGGACTGCAGGCTGAGAAGGATTTGCTTCAGTTCACAACCCTTTTAGTTGTGTCCTCTGATGCAATTCATCACCCTCAACAGGGGAGGAATAGTACAGGTTGTGCATGAAATAGCTGTCTTTACTTCATCCTGTGGGGCAGAGGAGGGCTGGGACTGATCTCAGTGAAAGGGATGCAGCAGGGAAATACAAGTGCATGGAGGATCACAGGTTTTCTAAAGCTTTATTTATATTTTCTTGACTCCATAATGTTAAACCGGTGCAGTCTCTAGGTCCATAACAGGTGTTGGTGTAAAGATGCCTTTAACCAGTGCTGCTTGTTCTGTCCAGTTTAGGAAATCAAGTTGTAGTGGTAAGGGGACCTAATACAGGTCTAACAGTTGTTTTGATTGAATTACCCAGTTAAGATGTCACTAAGTTGAAAAGTCAAACCTGTACAAACATTGAGTTGACCATCTCGACAGAGAGGACAAACCCTGCTAAAAAAAAAAAAAAAAAAAAAAAAAAAGAGAGAGAGAGAATGGGAATGGCAATGAAATGCCATTTCCATTCCTAGGAGGTGGCATTTTCTCATCTCCACAGCACCTTTGGTTCACATAGTGGCTGATGATGTGTGGGGAAGGAAATAAACAGCAAGAGAAAATGACCTCAGAAGCAGCAAAGAGCTTGGTTTCCATTGCAAGTGCCCTTATTAGGATGAAAAAAAAAAAAAAAAAAGTAGAAAGTACAGGACAGAAAAATGCCTGGAAAAGATGTCTTCAGCTGTTTCTACATCAGCTTCAGCTGCTCCTAAAAGGGGTTGTTGTTCCTTCAATATACATTTAACCCTAATAATTAGTGTTTTCTATTCCTTAATAAAGGCAGGTTTTAAAAACAGTAGTGAATTCAAGTGAATCGCTCCTCAGTATTTATCTTGTTCTCAAGTCTTTACTTGATTTGTAATGTGCTTGGAATAGGGGTTGTATCTTTGGGTTTTGTATGTGTAATACTTAGTGTAGTGTCTTTCTGTTCTGCAAATACAGCTCCCATGTGCTGCCTCTGAACAAAAAAGTTAGAGATAGTAATAAATCACAGTCAGGTCTGATTCTGGGCAGACCAGTTGTGTGGGAGAGGAAAAGAGCAGCGGTTGTTAAACACAAGTTATAGATGTTCCTGTACACTCTTTAAGTTGTCATCTCCTTTCGATGTCTGCCCTTTCTGTGTGTTAAAAAGTAAAATGACTTCTCTAGGATGAAGGCTTCTTCTGCTGGTGCTGAAGATCCCAACTTTTAAGCTCTAGGGACAGGTGTGGTATCTGCCATCACTCACACAGCTCAGAAATCAAAATGCTTGTGCCTGTTATGTCAGCGAGAGCCGCTGCCTCACTCTGACAAAGGACTCACTTGACTGCTGGACTAGCTATAATGAATTACTATCTGAGCCAGTGTCCCTTTCCTCCCTCATTAAGCCTAATTAGCATTCTGTACCACCCGGGTTCCTCAAGCCTCAGGAGTCCTCACCTCTGCACTGAGGTGCTATAAGGAGATCAGCGCTATTCCCAGACCCTCCAATTTTCCATGTTGCAACTGATGTCACTTGCCAGACTTCTACCTCCTTTTTGCCCTTGGGACCTCTCCATGAAGACACCTGCCTTATTAGATTAGGACAGTTCCCCGTGGGGACATGGAGATGTATGGATCATGTCTACTGCAGTTTCCATCTCCAAACTATGACACATCATCGATCAGCAACTTTCTGCTCTTGTACCTCCTCTCTCAGGCATTAATGACCTTGATGGACACCTTCCGCTGTATAAAGTATATTGTACTGCTGTGTTTTACAGCACTGAAAAACATGACTATGATGCCATCTAAAGCCTCCTATTTCTTCTCCAGCACTGAAATTTTTGCTATATCCACAGTGAGAGAGAACATTAGCATGAATGAACATGATGGAGAGCTATAAAGTTTTTATTATCGCAATTTTAGGCTGTTCATCTTACAAGTGGCAAACTAACTCCTTGGGAGGGAAGTGCTTTGGGAAGCACTCTCTGAGCAGTTTGGGGAGGAATCCCAGTGGGGACAGAAGAGAGGAAGGACAAGAGAATTTGTGTTGTTCATAAAAGCAGAATAAAGGCAGTTTGCCATAATCCACCGTCAGCTACACTCAGGTAGGGTGAAGTTGTTGTCTTGGACTGCCCTACTCTGGTATAATAGAAAACAATATTTAGCCTCTTATATGTGCTAGTTTGGGACTGGGTAGTGTGATTAATAAAAAGCTGCTTGCACAATACCCAGCACAGCTGCCATGGCACGTGTACACATTCTGGATTTGTGGATGAATAGACTCTAAATGTGTAAGTACTTTTCTTGTGTTTACTCCCCTTGGACCTCCTCCCCCTTTATAAAACACAATTTCTGTGCAACTTTCTCTGGTCTCTGGACTGTGACTTTTAGACGGGTTTGGTTAAGTCTGTGTGGGTGTGTGTGGGGGTTTTGTCACTTATTGCTAGGGCACTGCAGAGCTCTCTGCATTTAAATTTATGTGTTCCGCCTTTTATTGCTGTGCCACTTGGCTCTTTTGAATTATCTCAGTCACCAAATGAATTTTATAGTCCATTGGGGGCTGTCCATGCTTGTTAAGGTGATATTTCCATCTCCAGTGTGCTGTGGAATCTCATCCGCCACGCAGTGATCACTTCTACCAGCCAGCTGCCTATTGCTTCTTCAGGAAACATCGCTGCTCCTTGGAGACTCATGCAGTTATGGGATCGGTTGTGTGGGGGCTGCTGGAAAAAACAGCCAATTCACAGCATACAATGGGCATAACTTTTGCTCAGGAAATTGGTGAAATAGATGCTGTTGCAATGTTGGGTTGTGCCAGCTGTCCAGCTGGCTGTTTGGTGCAGAGAACCATCAAGGTATGACTTTTGCATACTGTTCACCCCTGGGCCCCACTTAGGGGTTATGATTCCTTCCCTCAGAAAAGGGGCATTGTCAGCCAGAGGAGGTGTCCCCATGGTAGGTGACTACAGAAATGGCAGGGACATACACAGGGCTGCAGCTGCAGGAGCTACAGACTCCACTGCAACCTGGTATTCTGCTGACAGTGCTAAACCCATTCACCTGGGCCTGACTAGGCAAAGGATGTTTGACTTTCTGTAGGCACAGCCCCTAAAGGCTTGGCTTTAGTGTAGACTGCATCTTTTTGCAAAGCTGCTTCCTCTGTTTTTGTGACAAGGACCCCACTATGGTCCTTCATCGTGGTGCAGAAAAAGACCAAGAGCAGACCTGGACTTTCCTTGCTTTGTTGCTCTTTCTTCTGATACCATCCTTTTGCTCTTCATTAAACTGACTCCTCTCAGTCTTCCAGAGTGGTTTCACATTTTGCAGTTTCCTCCCCAATGTCTCTTTACTGAAGTTGTCAAAGCTTTGGGGGCATTTTGGGGAGAGTTCCCCATGTCCTGCATCAGATCTCATATTGCAGCAAATCTGCATGGTGGCAAAGGTGGGAGAGAATATGAGGATTTTATCACTCTGCAGTCATGAATGCTCAGAACTTAATATGGTACTGCAGTGTGAGTAGTCCAAGGACACACCTACTAGTTTGCACTCCTAGCAGGGTTCACAACAATTTCCCTTTCCAGCTCTGTGTCCTGAAGTTCAGCATCATCTTCCATTGGCAACATTCTCAGGCACATGACATGGTTCCTGGGGTGTCCTGCATAGGGCCAGGAGTTGGACTCAGTGATTCTGATGGGTCCCTTCCAATTCAGCAGGATTCTGTTTCTATTCTATGTCTTTCCCAGGAGACTTTACCTCTTTCCAATGTTCCTCGTAGGAGCCCTAAAGACACACTTCACAATGTTGTTTAGATGTCACAAAATAAATTTCTCTATCTTGGAACCTCTTACCTGTTTTGTTTGGGACCACTACCCAAAAACTCTTTGTGCCCTTGGATGACTTAGCTGGTCAGCAGCCCCGATACTTCTGCAGCCCTGGGAGTCTGGAGCTAGAGAGATCAGCTCTGTGGTGCAGCGAGATACTGGTTGTTCTATAGATCATCTGGGGTTCTTACATTGTTTTCCCTGATCCCCTTAGCAGTGCTCTTGTAGGGATAAACCACTGGAAGATAATTTGTCAGTTTCTTTTTCCTGTGCAAAGGGCTCCTAATGGTATTTCTCCACAGGTCTCTGCTGGACTTAATGTGATGTTGTTTCCTCTCTCTGCTCCTCCTTTGTAAAGTACTGATCTATGATATATTGCAGCTGTTTCCACAATTCATTTCCCTAAGCCTGTCGTCAGACTAATTGGTTTTCTGTTTAAGTCCTGGATCTTTCAGATTACTATGTGTGGGCACTTTGCATGATCCAAGCCCCAAATTTTCATTCTCCGCTGTCATTAGCTGTGTTAGAGTCTGTGTTAATCCCTCTCCAGCTAACTATCTTCATACAGAAAATTAACTGCTTCATATTAACCTGGCATACCTCTTCCACCTGGGTTGTGCTGTGTTCCTATGTCACCCTTGTGGCAGCCATTGTGTCTCTCCTGCTGAGTGCAAATAAAAACAAATTATAAAAAAAATAAAGCTTAAAGCTATGCATTTCCTTCTTTTCCTCCCCTTCTGTCCCTCACCAAAAAAAAAAAAAAAAAGAGATTCCTGTAAGACGTTATCATGTCCATCATTTAACTAAACTGTACATATCTAGCATTTTTAATCTCCCTTCATAAATCAGTCCCTCCTGGCCCTTATCTCATTCAGCTGCCTGGAAATTAAAGAATAAAATAGAGCTCACAATAGGAAGAAGTCTGGATTGTCTTTTGAGGGGAGGGAAAGGAGCAGGGGAGGGACTGAGTGATAGCAAATAATTCTTACTGTTTTATAACCCCTTCCATCTAAGCATCTCAATGTACTTTGCAAATGGAAGTGAATTAAGGGTCACTGTGTCCCCCATGAAGCTGGGAAGTCTTGTCACAAATCTGTGCCAGTCAGCACCAGTCTTTATGAAGCCCATGCAGGTGTCAGAATTGCTCAGCCACTGCAGGGAATAAAGTTATTTCTTTCTGCTGCAGGAAATTAGTAGCTACCTGTTAAAGTTGGAAGTGGAGAGGAGAGTTCGCATTAGGAGCTGAAGGACTCTGAAAAAGATGAAAAATTCTGACCCCTTTTAGTAAAGGTAACTGGATTAAATGTGAATGCATTATAAAGACTCAGTAATTTAGAGGCAGAAAAATGTAGATGCAGAAAGATAAAGTGGTTTGCCCAGTTCATGAAGCAAGCTAGAGACAGAGAGAGGGAATCTTCATCAGTTGCTTTGACGGCAGAACAATTCTTTCTACAACTAGCAGCAAGTTTTCCCTACTTGTGACCAGCAGCATGAAATTTGGGCTATACAGCTAGGGATTCAATTGAATGGATTTATCAGAAACTCCAGATTTGCTGAGAAGCACCAAGGGAACAGTTTTTCTCAGGAGATTTCCACTGCTTCCTGCTTTAGAGAAGATTGTTTTCAAGGAAGACTGTCTTTCTGGTATTTTGGCATCCCATACCCAGTGGCCCCAGCTCCAGGAAGGCACACTGGCCTGCCCTAAGATGAGATAGCAGAAGGTAACAGTTGTTTTTGTCAGATTTTACTTAATTTCTTAATGTATTTTGTTCTTCTCTTTACCCTTATTGCTTCAATCCATTCCCAATACTTATCTCTCAGATTCATCCCTTCCCTCCGTCCTGATTCTCCTTAACTGCTTGTTCAGATTAGGAAACATCCTTTCAGCCCCTCTCTCATCCTCATTAAATAATTTTTTTTTCTTTATCTTCATCTCCTCCTTCCTAGACTGTCACTAATTTTTTTTTTTTTTAAAGCAAGAAAAGCTCTTTAATGTGTTTTTTAAAATGTCTTTGAAAATTATACCGTCTATGTTGCTTCTCTCTCTCTCGTTGTATTTATTTCTTTATATAATTATTTATTCTTACAGACCAAACTAAAAATTAGCTTACTGATAAAAGCCACAGTGGCTGCTGTTTGCTGATGATTAGGTGCAAAGGGGCTTTTCCCTGATAAGATGGATACATAACAAGCTAGTCTGCCAGTGACATCAAGCTATGTGGTGTGGTTGTTATGCTGGAGGACCAGGTTGGACGGGGCTTTGAGCACCCTGGCCTAGTGGAAGGTATCCCTGCCCATGGCAAGGGAGTTGGAACTAGATTATATTTAATGTCCTTTCCAACTCAAGACATTCTATGATTCTATGAAATATGCAAAAGATGTCTTTTACATTGAAAGGACAGGCTCAGTATTTGTATACCTCCTCCTTCCAACACTTCATGTCACAGGGGCAGATGCCCAGGAAAAAGGCTGGACTAGAAGCCAAAGATAAAAGCACTCTGCCCACAAATGCACACTTAACCCCAGGCACTGATTCCAGAAACAGCTGATGTCTCCAGACCCTTGAGAAATGTTCTGGTTTTTAGCAGACAGCAGATTGCAGCATCTCAGCCCTCATGGCTTCCATTAATCAACCCTAGACAGGAAATGGTACAGAAAAGTAGCTTTTTACCCAGTGGGAGCAAGAATGGGATGTTCTTTTTCAACAAGAAAAAGAAAACAGTAGCACCTTCTGGTTTCAAATACTTGAGGACCCAGACAAAAAACACTCCTCAAAATAGCCTTAAGTTTGGTAAATTTGTTATCTGGATTCATGTTCTTGTAGATCCTAAAGTTAGAAAAGACTGCTAACACCTCTTGGCTCTGATCTCAAAGCATTGGTTTGATATGGCCACGTGTTTCCATGCCATCACTGCTGTATCTATCTCAAGTACTAAGAGGAATGAAACTACAGCAGCGTAGATTTCTGTGTTACCCACATGCATCTATCCAGAGTTGTGTGCCTTTGGCAACTAAAACTTATGCCCTTGCAGCTTTAGAGCTTTTGACAAATAGGACGACCAGGTTGAAGGCTGCAATCACCCTTCTGGTATTGGTAAATCCTGGCAGCAGAGATCTAGACCATCTGTGCAATCCAGTTTAGCCACTGGATGGGCACTGACATGAAAGAGTGGGTTTGATGGCCACATGTACAATCACAGAAGTGTGCATTGGAAGGAACTGCTTATTGGATCTCTTATCTCCAGTCCAAGTTCCTGCTTGAAGCCAGACACTTCCCAGGAGCCAGTGTGTCAAAATCAAAAGGGCTACAAGTTGGTTGGTTAATTTTTTCTCCCAACTTTCCCTGCCTTATGACTGCTGCTACATCCTTGCCACCCTGCCAATTCCAAGGGTGGCCTTGGGCTGCCTATCCAAGTCTCACTTCCAGAGGCACACGACATGGCATGTTGCAGAGCCAGTGTCAATCCAGATCAATTTATTTATCAAAGGCTTGTGACTAATGAGTGAAACCTGTTTCAGCCATTGGAAACCACTGCCACAGAAAGCAAGAAACAGGTTCAATTAACTATATAGTGGGGATATCTCTGTGTAAAGATCCTACTGTGGAAAGTGTGCAGGCTACTGGGAGAAAGAACAGAGCCTCTGCATAGTTAGGAAGCATGATAACCTCTTCCAGTCAGTCCATCACTCACCACCTTCCAACTGAGTGGAGAGTCCATGTCACATATGAAAGGGTACATCATGACTTTCCTGCAGGAATATCTGGCGTAGTGATGAAATATAAAACAGGCAATAAAAACTAAAAATTGATAAAAACAAGAACTCAAATAGAAACAAGGAAGCAAGACAGAGGTGGAAAATGTGGCAGAACAAAGAAACTTTGTTTCACAGGGAAGGTCAGTACAAGTTCTGAAGAGGAGGATCCAGTCATGGAACAGTGGAAGGAAGCAGCTGAGTGAAGCTTTAACACCATGAATAAATTTAGTTATGTTTAATCATTCGATACGGATTGTACTGGAAATATGAACAAGCATCACTGCCTAGATCCAAGGAACTCTGTGGTCCTTCTCAGTTTACTTTACATATGAACTAAAGCTGGGTTTTGCAACAGCAGCAACAAAATGTTGCTGAGAATCCAGAGAAAGGTACACATGGAGCAAGGGAGGACCTATGTCCTGACTTGTGCTGGTAGTATTTTGTTCAGAGATAGTCTGCCTTCTGTGGTGGTGCCAAACAGCCCAGATTTATCCATTTGCAGTTTCTGCTTTATTATTTTGAAGTTGCCTTTATCTGTCTCATTTATGTGTAATTCTACCTTTTTTTCTGCCCCTTACTTTCTTGGTACATAAGCAAGTTTGAATACCCTGTGTCTTGATCCCTGGAGTTGCCACTCCTCAAAAAAACAGTGAGGCACCATGGTAACATGCCATCCTAACAGTGGGGGCTGCTTTAATGTCTTCTGTCTCAGGGAAATAGGTGGCACTTGCCATACAAATCTCTGTAGTCCTCTTCAGTGTTTATTCACTAATTGTTATCCACTGCTCCCATAGAGCACTTTGTTTTTGATGACTTACCTAAATGGCACATTTATTCCCATACAAGCTTTGCAAATGAGAACAAATCTAGTTTATTTTGTTACAGTGAAAATTAAAGCAGTGGGCTGCACTATTGGAATCAGAAGTTATGCAAAATGATACTGTAAAATGCACTGTCAGTTATCTACGTGACACTCTTGCTCCCTTCCCAGTTCTGCCTTCAGGAGCCCTCTTCCAGCTCATGGCTCCTGCAGCCCTATGAATGCAGAGTGAACAGCAGGAGTTATTCTTCCTAAGTGAATAATGTACATGTTATATGACCTTCTGGGATGTACTCTTTCATCATTAACGAACAATGGAGTGAAAGTTCCTTTTCAAAGCAGCTCCTGACCCCACAGTTCTTACTAGTTTTTTTACCTAGAAAAGGAAGATGTACACTAGTATTGCTGTTATAGGATGTACAATAGGATTTATGTTTGAAGCATCCTGTTCAAGGTGTGATGACAAGAAAGGCAAATGAATCATTCTTGGGTTTTCATCTCCAGAGCAAGCATTAGATCCTTCACTTTCTTTAATGCTGGCAGTTCAGAAGGTGTGGTCCTCAAGGGCTCACATAGGTCCAGTTATCTCTCTTCATACTCTTTTGTTGTCTTGCATGTTCAAATTTGAGTCTCTAAGTAACTATGAGAGTATTGCCCCCTACGTGCCCGTACAGGACCCAGAACTCTGCGGCATGTAATCCTAAAAGCAACAAAGCCTAAAGACTGGGGTTTTGCTAGGGAGAAGTTCAGATCACAGTGTTGTGAACAAGGGAGGTTTCCAAACTTCTTCAGACCTGGAATGTGATAAATTAAACATGAAAAAATGTTTAATTAAACTGACTTGAAAAAGCCTGAAAGGGTCACGAAAACTGAAAGCGACGATGCCAGTTCCCCACAGCATATGGCAGAGCAGTCGCTCTCCCCTTGCTACAAACACAGGACTGTCACTTCAGAGGGACACACAACCCTTTCATTTTTCCAGCTGTCACCATGGCAGCAAAGGGACCATCCTGGGAGCCACCCTCCCTACCGCCACCCTCCCCTTATGAACAGGAGTAGGTCCCTCGGGGGAAATGATTTCACCTGGGGAAGGCAAATGGGGAAAAGCCACCACTTTTCCCACTGTTGGAGACTGGCAGAGGATGGTATGGTGTGGGAGTGTCACTGCTTGAAGGCCTTGGGGATCCCTGTACTACATGCCATGGGATTGAAGCACTTTATTCTTGTATCAAAGAGAATATATATCGGACATCTAAACTCCATTTAAAACAGAGAAGTCTTGATGTTCTCTGTGTTCATGGCTGTTTGATGTAGGAGTATTTCAAGGGGCAGGTAGCTCTAGTTTTCCATCTCTTTCCCTTTCACCACACACATCCTCAGGTGTGGTGGGCAGGGGAACACAAGGCTTGTCACAGGGAGCAGGTCTATATTGCAGCCTTCAGCTACAGGGTCTGGGAGCAACTTTCAGTTTTCAGAAAGGATGAGTGATTGAGTAAAGGGCTCTCTAGGTCACTTAAATTATCATTATGCCTCCATTGTGAAGTCTAGCTTGAGCATTTATTTAGGGAGCTTCTGGTTATAGTGATGACTTCCATCCTTGGCTTAGTACGTTTTGCTGTCCATTTGCTTGTTGTGGCTTCCCTCAGCTCAAGCAACAGCACATCATTTGGTATTCTTTTTTATGAACAGGTACTGTGCTAAGTTATATGTAAGCATGGAAGGTACAGTCACCAACTTGAAAGGTCCTGGGCTTGCAGGGCACTGTGGGAGGACAATGGGGGTGATCACCTGTTGGTGGCTCTATTTTCATGCTGCAGAGGGGAGATTTTTAAAGGGTTCTGGCATGTAACTCAGAGTCTCATGTTCAAGTATCACAATGTTTCTGCTGTTGGGTTTTTACACATGCTGGCCTTTCCATATATTTTAGCTTATTTTAGTATAGGAAGAAGAAAGGAGTGGCTCTGGCAGCACAGACTTAGGAGATGAGCCCACACACTAGATGAGGCCAGTAGGACATGACTGAGTGGGAAGCATGGGGCAAAGGAGGAGGCTGAACTCCCAGGAGGTAAAGTCAAGCAGGTGAAAAGGACAAAGATACTGAAATTGCTGTAGGTTTTTGAAAGTGAGAACAAGAAATTGAAACTCAATCCAGCAAACACTTCAGAACCAAGGGAGGGATGAAGCAGGATAGATATCCTATGATGGGATTTCAGGGTGAGTAAAAAGAATGCTAATGGCTATATTGTGTATGCTTTGTGTGTCAGAAAATCTGGGGAGAAGTTGCACTGCATGGAAGTTAGGCAATAATGAGTGGCCAGGCATGTCTCCCAGCTGTCAGGACAAAAAAGAAGGGCTTGGGTGTTGGCTCTGTTGCAGAGCTGTCTTTATCCCAAGGGACTTCAATCAGAAAGCCTTTCCTTAGGAGGTTCATTATCTCCCCTGTCTTCCCTGCAGTCTCTCATTCTCTGCACGAACCGAAGTGGCCCCCAAACTCTAGAGACCAGGCTGCATCATAGTGGCCTTGTCCCTTTCAGATCTACCAACTCCCTAAAGGCTTCTGCCTTTCTGCACTGTCAGGAAATTAGTTTGCTGAAGAGAAAAGGTACAGTTATTGTAAAAAACTACTCAAATTAAGATATTTAATTGCAAAGAAGGAGAAAACATTTATAAATTAAATGAATCACCCTGTTTACAGCACAGAAGAGTAAGGAATGATCTGAGAGGAAGCTGACATTTTGGCAGTCTGAGGCATGGGAAATGCAGCTGAGTGTATGAAAGTAGCAGAGGACATAGTGGCTTTTATAGCAATAGCAAGGCAATTAACCTTGCTTTCCCTACACTTCCTTAGACATCTGATTGATTTTAAATACCAAAGTGCATCCTGTGTTCCAACTGCCTCTCCAGCCTTTGCTCTCCTCTGGGCAGCAAGCATGTAGCAGGGCTGTGCTGAGGCAGGGGGCAGCAGGGAAGGGGCAATTGCTGCAGGCACAGTAGTGACCACCTGTCAGCTGAAGCTCATTAACTCATCTAGCACCTGCTCCCAACCCTAATGAGATGGAGGGGGCACACCCAGCGGGAGCTCCTTTTCCGGAACACAATGCAATTACATTTGGGTTTATCTGTCTCTCTCTCTGTGTAGCATAAGACATCAGAGGTGCAGCAGAGACTGGAGCACTCCTGTGCAGTCATGGGTTGTGGCTGCCTGTGCTATGTGTATATTTATAGTACAGCCTCCAGGCTTTCCTTTAAATTGCTGTTCCTGTGTGAAGGAGGAGAGTGGTGAGAGACGTCCAGCAAGTGGTCAGAAGGAGGTGGAATCTGTGAAGCAGTCACACTTGGTAAGATGTTGGCAGCAGTAGCTGTGTGCCTGGTTGCTTAACTATTAAATAGCATGTCTGTACTCTCATAGGATGTTCTACAACAATAATTAATAGTGATTACATAGTGATAACACAATGGTTATGCTAATAGTTCTATCAGCCTGTATGTAAAGAAAGATAAGTCAATACTACAAATATAGTGCTATGTAAAGAGCCATCTTAGTGACATGAGAATTACATACAGTAAATATGCTGATATTGTTTATAGTAGATAGTATAGATCCTTGCCTACTATGGTCCTTACCTACTTTGCATTTTCCCTGCAAATAACTTTCAGTGTTTCAGTCCTGCTGTTCTATTTTCCCCTCTACCCTCAGCTGCATAGAGATGCATCAAGATTCATTGCTTTCAGCTCTAGCAAAAAAACATGCTGGGCTGAAGAGATGCCCATTAACGTGCATACTAAACCTTCCAGCAGAAACCTAAGTACCCATGACAGACAGGTACTCAGAACAGCTACACACTCAGGGCTTAGAAGGCTTTGCCTGAATCACCACTTTCATAGACATTTATTTTCCTTGCACTGTGTTACATGGAAATAGTGAGGAAGGTGGATGAGAAATGGGATGAAACATCTTATGCTGGCTCAGTTTAGATTACGGTGTTCATCAAGGTGCCTTGCTACTTAAGGCAGGAACACTTAGATTTACAACTGGGAATCTGCAAGTGTGCAAGGAAACCTAGCCTCCTCTGAGCAACCAAAGTGAGCACAGAGATACAGTGGTGCATGCTCGTGTCTCCTGCCATTGGAGCTGATCTGTATTTTTTATGGTCTTAGTTCCCATCTACTTACCCTTTCTCAGGGTGCTGACAACCAAAGATGAAGGACGGAAACTGAGGTTAGTGATACTATTAGCTCTAAAAAGAGAAAATTGTAGGGAAGCAGGGGTTAGTGGAATGCAAATCTTATATAGCTGCACTAAGCAGGTAACCAAGTTGCAGCTGGAATGAAGGGCTGCACCAGGGAGAGTAGAGCTGTAGTTGGGCAGGCTAGTTTTTACATCAAGACTCTCCTCCTCAGCAGAAACCTAGAAAGGAGACAATTAGCTTCAGAATCCCTATGAGCTGACTGGTGAGCAGCTTGTTACCCATGCATTGCAACCTATAGAGGACATTAGGGTTTTCTCAGGCCCAGACAGTTATGCTCTGCAGAAGACTACACAGCATGTGGTGAACTGACCAATAAGCTGAATGTTCTGGGAAGATAAAAAAGGGCAAGGTAGACTCGGGAAGAGGAAGAAACCTTCTTGAGAGTGTAACCACAGGTGAGGAATTGCACAGCTTGGACCATGCTGGAAGGTGCTCTAAGGCAGGTAGCTTGGCCTAGAAACCTTGGCTTATGCTTCTGGCCTAAGAATTACCTGTGGGGGAGCAGCAACTGCAGACCTGGACCTGCTCCTACTTACTAAAGCCATGGTGTGAGGCGTGACTGTGGTGCTTGTCAGAGATCCAAGGAGCATCATAGTAGCACAGTCTGCACAAACTTGGTGTATTTTGCTATCAAATGGTGAAAGCTGCTGTACTGAGGTGCTTGAGAATATGATGTATAGTGTCTCTTATGCTGACGCTTCTATGGGTTGCTTTTTAAAAATATGTGCTGCTGTTATGGTTGAATTGCTTGGAAGGCATTCATAGTAGTGGATCAGATTAGACTTCTCAGTGGAGCACTGGTTTGGTAGCGTTACAGAATTAAAGACCTGGTGCTGGCTGGGAAGGTTGGAAGAAGTATTGCTTTCGCAAGAGATGGCTTCCTCCTTGTGAGTTTGAATCAAGCATGTAAACCCTGTGCTGAAACAACCCAGCCTGCCCTCTTACAAAATTGCAGTTGCATTATTATTACCTTGTAAATTCTGTGTGTGGCCTGCTTGGCAAAATTTTTAGGAGTGCTTCAGTCCTTTCTGAGGGTAGAAGTGGCCTCATGGTCTGGTGGAAGGCAGAGGGCTTTGAGGGAATGCAAAAGCATTCTCAACAGCTGTCTTTATTCTTTAAGGATCAGCATGGGATACAGCAAGTCCATAGTGCTGGAAATACGGTGTGCAGTGGTAACCTCTGAAACAAATCTATTTGCTTAGGAACTGAAATGTGTTAGTTCCTAGTTGTATTCTAAATATTTTAGCCCAATGCCCATATCCACTTCAGAGAAAATGCCTTTATTTTCTGAAGAGCTTAGAATTCTATTGTACCTTAGCTCAAAACACTGCCTAGTATTCACTGCTGATGCAACACCTGGCCTAGGAGAGGTGCCTGGAATTCCCTCCCAGAACTGGTGACTAATCCCCTTTGCCTTAAAGCCAAAGCACGAGGGCCTAGAATTGTCAACACCTGTGCAACCAGAACAGCAAGGAATAAACTTGATGCCTATAGATAGTAGTCCACGCTTCCCATGTTGTGCATGAGCAAAAGTTGATTCCTCAGAGCCAAGCCCTAGTGAATTAATTAAATCCTGTCATAAACCACAGAGCCTGTGCAAGGACAGAAGAAACCTCTCTGTGCATTACTTGCTCCCACTGAGTAACCCAAGGGGTGTAATGAAACAAGTCAGGAGTAAAATGACAACTTGTATCCTAAAAAAAAAAGAGGGGTGGGGAAAGGTGGGAAGGTTGGGGACTAAAGGGAAACAGAAGGAGAAATTGCACTCTCATTTTCTGCTCCCCTTCTCTTCCCATTTTTCTGTGTTTGATACTGTGTCAAATACCTCTGTGCCTGTTCTCCTCCACTCTCCCAAATATCTCTCTTCAGAGCTTTGGCTTTAAACTTGCACACATATATATGCAATTAAATGCAGGCCTTGACTTTTCACCTGGGGAACTGGAGGGATAAGGTGAGCTAAGCTTTTAATTATGAGTACTCATTCTGGGAGGCAGGGAATTCAAGCTCACAGTAGATGCTGCAGTGCTTCTTAATCCTGTCTTGTAGGGAAGAGAGGGAAAAAACCATGAATCTGCTGGAGAAAAGATTTCCTGAATATATAGAGAAAATACTGTTTCTTTTTGCTCTTCTTTTTTCACCTTCCCCTTTAATTTTTCTTCTACTTCTTTTGTGCCAAGTGGAAACTAAATGTTAAATACTGAGGATTTGATTATGGCTTTTATTAAGGTGGAAATGTTAATGGGCAGCTGTGACCCCTAGGGTCAAGCTCTTTGCACCAGGGTAATTTTGGTTTGGGTTTTGCTTTGGGGTTTTGCCTTGTCCTTTTTCCTGTCTCTTTTAGAGCAGATTTAATGGACCAGGTTCATCTGGGCTTTTTCATCCATTGACATGAATGGAATTTAACCACAGACACCTTTGGCTCTAAGTGATTTTCTTGATGGGGGGAGAGGGGGCAAACAGCATAGGAGTTCCAAGGCACTACTTCCAGGACAAGCACAGTTAGGGTTGTTTGGGAAAGAAGAGAAAAAATAACACATTAGTTTGTCCTACAAAAATATCGCTGACAAATTTTCCAGCATTCAGGAAGAAGAAATTGTTCTCTTCTGTAGACAACAGGCCAGATGTGATTCATAGTCCAATTTGATTTACACCAGTCATGGGGTTTTTTCCACTTCATTCTGAGATTTGTGCTTTAGGACAAGTAAGTTCTTGCCTGGCTAAGTAAATGGAAATGTAGGATCAGGCCAGGAAACTGCTAGGATAATGGGTATGAGTCCCAGGAAATGGCCTTCCTACAGAAGAAAACCAGAATAGAAGGTGAAGTGTGCACACATTTTAGAAAAGTAGCATCTCTGTGTAGTTGCTGGACAGCATCATAACCCAGCCTGTGCTAGGGCCATGTCAGTCAGAGCATGCTTCCTCTTGAAGCTGTTCATGTGCCTTTTTCTGCAGTGTGACTTCCTCTGACTTCTGCTGGAGCCTTTGTCTTGCCAATCTCAGTTCAGGCTGGGATGAGGAGCTGTTCAAGTCCCCACCACTGACTGTTGCGATGACTTAAACTCCTCCTACTCCCTTTGTTAGATTAACTAGTTTGGAAGAATGTCAAGCTATTGCATCTGAATATGCTGACAGAAGACAGAGAGGTCTTGCCTTCCATAAATGAGTTCAAATTACTCGTATACGGAGGGATACTTTGAAAAGAAGAACTCATGGTACCATGCACAGGGGCAGAACTTCCCTAACAACCTTTAAATGATTACGTTCAACTTCACTGAAACTTTTTTATATCTTTTAAAGAGGATGTAGTCAGGGCTGAGTTTGTTAGAAGCCTATCAGAGAATGAGATAGAGATGAGAAGTGGGAGTTCAAAGGACAAGTTAGTCAATAACATTATTGAGTTCTTGCCTCCTTGTTTGTTTCTGTGCTTCAAGAGATGCTGGGCTAACATCAGCAGTTCAAATGGGATGTTTTCTGGATTTGAATACTTCCACCTAAACTTGTTCTTAAAATTCTTTTTCTGGGTGGTGTCCTGGTTTTGGCTGGGATACAGTTAATTTTCTTCATATTACCTGGTACAGTGTTATTTTTTTCCAAATTCAGTATGAAAATAATGTTGATAACACATAGATGTTTCAGTTGTCACTAAGTAGCACTTACCCTAAGTCAAGGACTTTTCTGTTTCCCATCTTCTACCTGCAAGTTGGTGCACAAGAAGTTGTGAAGGGAGTATGGCCAGGACATCTAATCCAGACTGGCCAAAGGGATATTCCATACCATCCAATGTCATACTCAGTATATAAACTGGGGGGAGTTGTCCAGGAGGGGCTGGCACCTGCTTGGGAACAGTCTGGGATTGGTGAGTGGGTGATGAGCAATTGTGTTGTGCATCCCTTGTTTATCTTGGGTTTTATTCACCTCTATTTCCTTTTCATTATTAACATTAGTAGTTATCATCATTATATTTTTCTTTCTTTTAATTACTAAGTTGTTCTTCTTTCAAGCTTCATGGTTTAGTTGTTTTGGGTTTTTTCCTTTCATTCTCCTCCTAGTTGGGGAGAGAGTAGTAAGTGAGCAGCTGTGTGGTATTTAGTTGATGGCTCGGGTTAAACAATGGGTTTCTACTTGGCATCTTCTGACAGCTTTCTGCTGTGGACTGTGACACTGTGTGCTGCATAATAGCTGAGGCCTTTGCATAGCCTTCTGTTAACGAGGAGACTTGTCCGTCTTACTGATGCAAAAAGGATATCAATTTTGCTACTGCCCCTGAATCTCCTCTGTAATGCCATCGTGACCCCTCTGATTAATTTCCACAGCGCAGGTTTGCCAGGTGGACCTCAATAACCTTCTAGCTGACCTACCTAACCTGCTGTTCCTCACAGAGTTCCCACTATTAAGAACTGAATAACCCAGCCAAACTTACTACCTTCAATGAGATTTATGGAATGGCATGACCTTAGCATTCAACATGGACTCCCTTTTCCAAAGACATCACTTCCACAAGACATTTATTTCTTAGCCTCAGCTCTTTTTAGATACTACTCTTTCTTCCTTTGATTGAATTCTTCAACTTTGAAAAGTGATATTGTGTCTGTATGGCTACAGTCTGAGTCAGCTGTGGTAAAGAAGTGCCCCAAACTGTGTCATTTATATAAGTTTATATATAAAGTCGATATAAGGTTCTTTTCTTTAGATAGATTTCCTGTGTGACTTTAGTCAAGTGGGGGGTGTTAACAAGGAATCTGGTGGTTGCTTAATGAAACAAGATCCATAGGGATCTCGATTGCCAACTTGTGCATATTCAGAGAAGGCATTTGAAAAACTAATATATACTCTAGCTTAAAAAACATAAATATGTATGGGCTTCTCAAGAACACTTAAAATCCCCAAGGAGCTAGCTGTACCCTTTGTGAGTCTTTTACTGCCACTTAGTCACTAGAAAAATGCTCAGTGAATTTTGTTTTTGGTCTTCGTGATTGCATTACTTTGCCTGACTTGCACGATGAGCAATGAGCTGCTTCACTGTGTCACAGCAAAGGTAAACATATCAAGTCTTTATGGTGTCTGGGAAGGAGGCAAGAGGTACTCCAGACATGAGTGTTACTGGGATTCCCTATCCCTGCACAGGTACATGTGCGAGTTGGGTTTGTTTGTTGTCGTGGGGAGGGTCATCTTGTTTCTGCTTTGATCCAAGGGCTTGTTTCATACTGGCTCCTTGAGAGGTGCTTCAGGAGGTGAAAGGAATCTCAGCCCAGGGCAAAGCCACTGACTTTACCTGCTTGGTTGGTTCTGCTGATCCTGAAGGAAGGGCTTCGTGAGCAAACAGCAAGATAAATGCAGTTTGTGTTGGTGCTCAGTTTTGCTTAACGTTTAAATGTACTCTGTGAGCCATCACTGGGCAAAGCCAAGGCATAGAGGGACTGTGGAAGTCTGAGGTAAAGGTTGCTTTGCTGCTTCCCTTGTTCTCCACCTCCAGCCTTGGCATCTCCTGGTAGACTCCCATAAAGAAGCTCAGCACAGCCATGCCAGATTAAGCCCTCTGACCACTACCAGAACCTACATTTCAAGCCATCTTCATAGCAGACAGTAAGTCTGGAGAATGGACTCTAGTTTACCTACCAAAGCATTTGGGAAGGAAGTGGTGGAACAAAGGAAAATAAATGATAGCAATGTAACAATGCACTAGAGAAGGGAGAAGGAAAAGAAAATGAACCATTCTATTTTGACTTCTTGTTAATTCAAAATGTCTTAGCCCTGGACATGCCTTTAAGATGGTGTGAGACAGGTGATACTAACAATGTAGTCAATATGTCAAGAGGGTATGTCTGTGAGAAGCATTTATTTAAGACAATTGTGATAAAATATTAATCAACTCTCCCTCCCTCCATCCCGCTATAGCTTCTTTCTCACTTTTCTCAGCTGGAAAAGACTTCATAGCGAAAGAGGGAGCAGCACTTAAATGCTTATTTATGTTGTCATTTCCAGGCATTTTATCAGGTCTCTAATGAAATAGATTTTTCTCTCAAGAGGTGCATATTTTCTGAGCCAGAGGGGGAAAGCACTACAGATTGTTGAAAAGTCTACCCACATTCAATACATTTGTTGCATTATTAATGATGATAAAAAGCAAGAGGTTATAAACATTTTCTTTTCTAAATACTAATTGCAGCTGACCTTAGATTAAAAAAAAAAAATAAAATGAATCAACCAAACAGACAGGGGAGGGTTGTGGGGCTGGGGAAGCACAAACAAACCCAACAAGTCCAAAATGTAACTGTCAAGGCAAAACTACCTTCTTGACAATCCCCAGTGCTTTCACATATATCATTTCTAGAAGCACTGCCAGAGCCAAACCATTTGGGACTAGAATTATAGCAGAGATTAGCAGGATTCTGTTCCAAGAATATCTTTATGGTGATCACTTGTCACTTGTCATTACAAATAAATTCTATTGGTCTTCTTCCCTCAGTCTCATTCTTGGCTTACTTACACTTCAGAAATCATTCTTCTTGTCCCCTTCTTTCTAACAAGTGAAATTTGTGATGCTTCAGGTTTATCCTGACTCAACATAGCTCAGGTGGAGGGGGCAAGGGGATAGATACAGGATTTTTTTCATGTCTATTTTTCATCCAGCTGCTGTTAAAATGCATTCTCATTGTTGTTATCAGAATATTGGATGATCCTCTGGTGTCACTTGGGACAGTAGTGCGTATGCAAAGGTTTAGACAGGTTACTTTGTATCCCCTTGCCTCAAGCAGAACAGAGGTGTGGTTGTTTGTTTTTCTGTTGGTTTTTTGTTTGTTTGTTTTTTTGGCTGTGATTAGGTACCACAACATCACCCACAGCATTTCAACCAAGGTGAGATTGTCTGAGTAAACTGGTAGAAAATGAGAGCATGAAGAAATAAAGCAGGTTGCTCTCATTCCTGCTTCAGTTAAGTGGGTCCTGTGGTAGGAGAACTCAGTCATTGTAAGTCTTGCAGTGCTGCCCTGTCTAGTGAACCACATTCCTCCTCTCAAACACTAATACCAGCCAGGTTCTGGACAGAGTGGTTAACAACCAGACGATCTGTTGGTGGTGCTCTTGTTCAGAGCAGCATGAGGCAAATTCTGCTGGTTGAATTCATCACAGTTGTAATGAAACCCACTGAGTCTTTATGGGTGATGCTGAGAGCAGGCTGAGGCACCCTAGGTCTAAGCAGCAGAAATAGAATTTGAGGCAATTAAGGATGATATTGTACCATTACATGAACAATTCTTGTTATTTATCAATATGAACCCTTGGAAGGGGGAACAGAGCTATGCTCAGCCTTCTGTTGCTTTCTCTGGAGCTTTAAAATATATGTTGTCTTTTAGCATTGGAGCTTAGGCTGGTGTTTGGATGAAGTTTAAAAAAACTGAACACGTTCACTAATATGTTGGCTTTGTTTGAAACAGAATGCCTTGTTTCTATTTATTATTTCACTCATTTATTATTTACATTTCTGTAACAGCTACAATCCTCCTTCTGCTAGGTGTCATATGGGTTCTTTGCAGGAGGAAAGTTTGTCTTCTAATACTCTGCCTTAGAGGCAGGAGTGTGTTCAAAGGAAGTAGCAGATGTATTGTGAAACTTGGAGAAGGACCCAGCTCTCTCGAGTCTTGGCTTCTTGACTTAACCAGTGCCCCTCACAAAGAGCTATAGGAAACAAAGCTATTGCTCTCACTTTGCAGGAAGTCTTCAATTTAAACTTATTCTAAGTGGGAATGTTCAAACAACTAGCAGCTCTGTTTGGATGGAAGGATGATCTTCCTGTAATATACTGAGCATCTGAAGAGGGCTGGATGGCCTGAAGACGTTGGCCTCTCAATTTTTCTGGAGCCAAAGCTGTTTTTTCATGGGCTTTTCGCAGGGCAGGAAATTAGAGCTCTTGCTTGCTCTTCTTGCAACAACATATTGTCCACGTTGCATGAGATACCAGGGGAATCTTCCCCAGATGTGCAAGCTAAAAACTAAGGGATTTGATGGCTTCTTGTCTCCTTTATCTGCAAGTTTAAAAGCAATCTGTCAGAAAGGGACCAAACCCTTGGGGATTCATGTTTGCTTTCGTTAGGATAATTAAAGAACAGAATAAGTAGAACAGACAGACTTGCCCTTTTTAAGATGCAAATGAGGGATTCTGTAAATGGTGCTTTGGAGTCAGTTTCCCTTCATGCTTATGCAAAGAAATTAAACACCAGTTTGAAAAATAATGGGATAGCCTTAGCATCTTGATTTAATGATTTTTTTTTTTACCGGTGATGGGACACAGGTGATTTCTCCTTATCTTGTATACTTTTTCCATGTAGCCATTTTCATTGATTATAGCCCTTTATGTAGGCCTCTGGTATGGACTGTGAGGAAAAGACACTCTTCAGAGCCTTGGCATCTTCTCTATAGGCTACCAGAGACCGAGGTAGTCTTTTTGAGGTCTGTGTTTCCATCTGGACCAAGCTAATGACTGCCAGTCATTTGCTACATGACTCAGTATTTTCTGACATAGGCTGAGAGTTGCCATCATCTCATGAGGGCAGCTCCCGTCAGTGGCAGTGCACACCAGTTGCTGGGGTGGGATGTGGTTTTCCCACAAGCAGTGTGTTGGCGTACAGTGATTACAGGGATGCAAGGAATATGCCTCAGCACAGGTTTGTGTGGAGACAACAAGCTGCTTCCTTGGTTCTAGGAGCTAAGGACACCTGGCCTGGGGAAACGTTCCCTGTCTCCTGCTGTGCCACAGCAAATGTCAAGAGAGGTTGCTGAGGTTCTCACCCACAGGGAGCAGGCAACTGCCAGTGTACCTGGATGGGTCTGTGCTGTGAAAGACTCAATAGCAGTGGCTACAGTGCATCATAAACACATGAAACCTGACTGTGAGCCTTTGAAACAATGATACTTTTGCCTGAAGTAGGTATGGTAATGAAGAGAGTTGTGGCTGTGTTTTTCATAGGAGTGTTCTTGATATCTTTTCTAATCTAGACAGTATTCTTGTTCTTTGACAAAACAGCAACTTCTTACAAATGTTACAGTGTGTTTGCATGCTTATTCATGCTTTTGTTTCTGGTATCAGCCCTACTTTCCCCCCCACTACCCTTCAGTTAGGCCAAATAATCATCAAACAGATACCTTTTCCTTGGGGATGTCACAACTAATTTCTGACAGGGTGATTTTCTTATTTATTTATTAATTTTCCCTGAGGGGATCCAGGCCCTTCAAAAACACTGCTTGGTTTTCTCCCAGTGCACTGAAGCTGCATGCACACACCAGCACTATTCTACATGTGTGTGCCATACCATTGTATCTGATAGTCCGCTCTTGGTGAAGTGGTAGACTTGCTCTTCTCTGCTTGTTGTGGTGTCACTACATTTGCTTCTGCCCCTGGGACAAGTGCCAAAAGGCATGTGTGCAGAGGTGGTGATTCCATGGAGACTACACAAAGTATAACTCTAAGCAAATAAAGTCATTGCATGATGCTGGCCTTCACCTCTAGATTTGTAAACACTCAAGTATTAAATATAAATGAATGTTTCAAGGATGCATGTTTCTTCAGGGATGTCTGTTTACTCCATTGCTGCTATAGGAAAACTTGTTTCCTTGGGGATTGAAAAGCAAGAAAAATCTTTTTTTTTTTTTTTTTTTGTCCCCCTCCCACTGCCACACTTACTGTCATAGAATGGAATAGAATAGGATCATTCAAGTGGGAAAAGTCCTCCAAGATAGAGTCCAACCTTTGATCAAACATCACTGTTCACTAAACCTTAGCACTATGCCATATCCTGTCATTCTCTGAATGCTCCCAGGAACGGTGCTCACCATTTTCCTGGGCATCCCTTTCCAATGCTTAACCACCTTTTCAGTGGTGGTGAATTTCAGTGATGAAATTCTTCCTGATGTCTAACCTGAACCTCCCCGGCACAACCTGAGGGCATTTCCTCTTGTCAACTTACCTCTCCCTTTCTTCCTTCACTAAGCAGTAATAGTACAATGACCTTTCCTAAGCAGGAAATCCCTTATATACACATGTAAAATCTTCAGCATGTTACGAAGCTCAGCAGCTTTCCTCTTCACATAGAAGCTTTGCTTGACTCTGGACTGCATTTCTTTGTCATGTCACTCGCTTGGGTAGCTACACTGCTCATAGTGCTTGATGACAACCTATTCAACAGGGGACAAAGGCTGGCATCAGAGCTTGCAGGTCACTGTCCGTTTTCTGATACAGTTCTGTAGTAGCCCAGGTGTGTGTTTTCACTTGCTTAATTTAATTGCTTCGGATTAAAAATTTGCTTTGCTGTTCTTCAGTAATTTTGCAAATTAAATAACATAGCTGAAGACGCCACCTTCTTGTTGGCTGTTTTATTTCTGTTAAGGTAAGTTGCCTTGCAGTAGAAGCAAACCACCACTGGCTGAACTGCAAGTGCAAGATTATTACTGAATACATTATCTTAATTACATCACATGGGTGTCATGTCCAGTGCAAACTACCGAAGAAATAATCCTAAACCATACCAGCTGTCAGCAAAAGGAAAAGAGGTAGGTTAGGGATGCATTTAATTTTTGTGCACTTGGCTATTTTGCATAAACAAGCCATTGCATCAGTAGTAGTTTGAAAAACATGCAGATTAATTATTGTACACTTGTGAGCAAAACTATTTTTTTTTTAAAAGTCTCTTGCGGCATCCAGGATGTAACATGCCATTCATATTTTTTTCAGTGGGGAACTCACAGCTACTGCACTCATAGCTTCTTGCAGCAAGGAGCAGGCAAAATCAGCAGCTGTAGGATGCTCTGGTGCCAGACAGATGAAGAACATATGCTATAGTACAAAAGCCGTGTCACTAGGGAAGTGATCAAAGCTTACTATTTATAACTATTGCATTCTTAGTCTCCTTCTGCCATAGATCTAGGAGCATAGCTCTTCCCTGTCCCAGCTGCTTCCAGGAGAAAGTGCTGTCAGAAACTGCAGAAAATCACTAGCACCCACAGCCACTTTACCCAGTCACCTTCCAGTGTCTTCCAGATTTCAGCATGTGCAGCATTGCTAAATGCACAGTAGTTCTTGTGAACGAGATTTGGCAAAACAAATGAGTTGAAACTCTACAAGGGGATTATTTGTCCCAGCAGAAGCCTGAGCTTGTCAATGTTTGTCCTATGTAGTGCCTTTGTTATCGACACTGTCACCAAAGCCAGTGCACCTTGCCATGTGGTCAAAGTCAAACCACTGGCCAGGGGCCTTTCCCTTCTGCTTTTACAGCTAGGAGGAAAGGTTGAGGCACACAAAAACAGTTCACACTTGCACATGTTTAGGCAGACACACTGCAGTTCCCAAGTGGAGTACTTGTTTCTCAAACATTTGTTTTAGTTTAAGGGTGTGAGCTTTTTTCCTCACTTCTCTGCTCCAGTGGGTAAAGGAGTTTGGGGGTTCCATCTCCCACCCCTGCCACACAGTCCCCCACTCTGTCTCCTCCCCACAATCCTTTCTTTATTTACCCCCTCCTCTACAAAGAGAGAACTGTTGGATCAGTCTTCTTGGAAAGGGGAGAAATAGAAGATTTTAGTGAAAGGGAGGAGAGAAGGATGAGAGATCTGGAAACTAATGGAAGACAGGCTCAATGACAGATAACCTGTCTGCCTTTTTACATATTATCTATGCACCTCTTCCCAGTCATGCTCATTTGCTTTCTCCCACTCGTACAAAAACATAGACAAACTGTCATCTGAAGTCTTTCATTTTCCCATGCCTCCCTTTCTTCTCTTTCTTCTCCTCTTCCTCATTATTTTCCTCTGTTCAATGTGCTCAAGGGGAGATGTGAAAGCATTTGAGATTTATTATGTCATGGGAAGGTAAAAGCCAGCAGTAACATAAGAGTTGTTGTGGAGGTAGGAGGGAAATTCAGACATGTCAAACCTTGAACACTCATTTATTTCTGGACCCTACTGAGGGTAAGTGCATGTCTTCATATGGGAAGGACCAGTCCTAAGGCTCAGAGCAACTTTCCCAAGTGCTACTCTACAGGTTTAGGTAATTTCATTGGAATCAGTATTCTGGACGCTGTCCTGCACCAAGAAAAGCCCTGGGAGTAGCCACCTTTGCTTTAGGAGGTCACCATGGCTGTGAGGGGAAAAAGACTTGACAGCACTGAAAAGAGGATGCACTTGAAGTGGTCTGTAATTTTTGGGTGCCTTGGTCTGCTTAGCATTTGAGACTGGCAGGACTCAGATTTTCAGAATTCACTGTTCAGGACACCTCCGGCTGGCCCCTCAACCTCATCTCTTACAACATTGCTTCTTTTCCAACAGTGACCCTGTAGAGAGTAGGGTCTGAAGAGAGAAATACTTTTTTTGTGACTTTTGTAACCCCATCTTGCTTGCCAATGGCTCCTTCTTCCTTTCAAGCAGCTGTTTTGAAATCTCAAGGAAAAAAAGAGCCAAAAGAACTGCAAAAAGAATGTGCACACAGGCGTTTTTATCTTCACTTCCAAGAGAGGCCTGCCCTTTGTCCCCTTTTCCCAAATAACTAAAATTCATCAGATAACCTCTTAAGACCAAACCTAAGGCAAAATCAATCTCCAAAGGAAATAGCAATTGCTGTTGCTCAGACAGCAGGCAGAACGTGAAATCCATATCAGCTTATTAAAAGCACAGGCATTGCCTTGCTCATCTCTAATGATGACAAGCAGCAATTATTTTTATTACAGGCACACATGGACACACGTGGGTAAAATACAGACTATTGAAGGCAGAGGTTTCCTGGGAGTGCTTGTAGTGATTCTCATCACTCCATTGCTGAGGGCTCTTCCTTGAGCAATGTCCTGTCTCGGTGTTTGAATGAAGTGCTCTGATTTATCTGTTTCCCTCTGGATTTTATCCATTCTCTTTCCTTGGAAGGGCTGAATTTGGAGGGGAAATGTATGGAGGTAAGACAAGGAAGTAGTATGAACCCACCATCTGGGGCTCTGATTTACAGCCAGAGGTTTTTAAAACTCAGTGTGATAATAGCACCCAATTGGTCCCCGAGAAGAAGGATGCTTCAAGCAGAGGTGTTTTTTTCTGGGCAGGTTGGAAGGCTCCTAATTACTAGAAATCAAGAGGAGAGTCGGTCAGGCATGAGATAAAACCTCACAGTAGGGAGACAACTCCGTGGGAAATGGCTGTTTCTCAGCTCTTCATAAATGTAGAAAACAGTTATTGTCAAAGTTTTCCCTTCTCCTTATCTTGCTTGGCTATGGAAAGAAAAGCTCTGCCTCTCACCTCCAGTCACTCTGGGATTCCTGCGGTCATGTAGGGCACCCTCCCTTTGCTTCTGCTGCAGTGCCTTATGCTGGCACCCAGCAGACCCCACCTGGTAACCTGAGATAGGGTTAATGAGCTAGTGGCTTCCTTACATTGTTTCTTGTTTCAAGTTTGCCCTCTTGGCCTTCCACGCCCACCAAGCCTCTCTCCCCTGGTGCATCTGTGATGAATCCAGCTACATGAGTCAGTTATGTAGTGACCTGCTTTGGGCTATTTTGTAATCTGGAGGGCTGTGGTTAACCGGGAGAACCTGGTGTCAGGTGAAACCAGGACACTTCGTAAGCACCCCATGATAGCTGATTCCTTAGGAACACAAATTGAAGGGGAGGGCAAAGTGAATCAACTCTCTGATAGGATTGGGGATTGTCAAGCTACTGCCTTGACAAATCTGCCTTGTCTTAGGGTTTTTCTATCCCCATTTGTCACTGTGAATATTTCCTCTGCTTTGTGGTTTCTCTCCTGTGATTCAAGCATAGGCTTGGGAACTAGGAATTCTGTTTTTTTCCTAGATTCCTCAGAATTTGATGGAGTCACCATAAATTTATTCACCTCAAAACAGATTTGCATGATCATTTTGTCACTTGCGCAAAACTCTTTTGTCTCCTCCACATGCCTGGCCTCAAGGGCTGTGTTTCTACCTTGACTAAAAATGTGATGCTGGGATGCTTCTTACTTTCTCTATGCAGTACTGTTGGCCACCTAGTAAGACCAACATCTCATGGAGGTGAAGAGGGGCAGGTAAGGAAGACAGGAAGGCACCTGTGTCGTGTTTGGTTTCTGGGACATCTGATCAGAACTTTTTGTGACTCCAGGGTCACTTCCAGCTTTTTTGCCTCTCTCATTTCCTCTCCATACTGCTGCTGATCTTCTGCTTAGATATTGAAAATGTGTTGCTCTGTCTTTTGCCTGGGCCAATAACACTGGCAATTGTGGCTACAGCTGCTGCCATTTATTTAGGCCTTGTAGATCTATAGAGAAGGGTGGATCTGATACCTCCTACCTGCTCTGTTGTTGAGGACCACCCTGTTTTGCTGAGTTCCTTCAGAATTTGGCTTCTGGCTTGGATTCTCCCAGTTGGCTGCCTTGACATAGGGAGTAGCCAATTCATGGGAAGGGATAGTCAGTTCAGGCTAATGACGGGGGTGGGACAGGGCACTTACCTTGTAGGTTGTTGTTTAACACCTCTGCTCCAGAAGAGTATAATTTCCTTAATTCCCCTTTTATAGATCAGATGAGGAATGGGCAAGTGAAACAGAGTCAGCAGCTTAACAGAAATATGACATTTGCCCTATGATCTGCAATACATTCATGTAATGCCTGGAGAATTCAGTATTCTAAATGACAAAAACAAGGTTGCATTTCACTGTTAGATTGGTGAGCTGTAGGGGTCTGGCCTGGCATTTTTCCTCTGGAAATGAATGTGCCTGATCATTTTCCAGCAATCCTTGCTATACACTGCTGCTGCCATGACATACTGTCCACCAAGTTATTCACAGATGATTTTATGCAGCTTGTTTGGGATTCTTTCATATCCTCCTTGGATATGAAATAGTCTTTACTCTTACTCCAAAGAGGATATCCCTATGGCAGTCTTTTTTTTTTTTTTTTTTTAACTTTTTTATTATTATTTTTTGTAGGATACTAAAAGGCACAGGTATGTTAATGTAGAATAAGCTTGTGTTTTACTGCTTACAGCATTTGTTGCCCCAGGAGGTCATCAAGTCAATTATTATAAAAGGATTTTAAAAAGGGCCTGGATAATTTTATGACCATTTGTAATTATGTGTTAAGATAGGGGTAATCAAATCTTATGCTTTGTGGCACATGATAACCACAGGGACCATGAAATGGCTCATTTTCTCTCTGATGCACCAATTGACCATTAGGGCGGAGTTTTCATCTTCCTCCAGACCACTTCAAATTAATTGCTGCTGAGGACAGGAGACTGAAGGCTGTTGACTTCCTGATCTCGTTTGGCAGGTTGAAAGCTGTTATATTTTTGGACTGCTGCTTGGTGTCTTGTTTCTGGGCAGTCATTAAGGAGGATGGGTCCAGCAGAAACCCAGAGTTAGCATAGGGTGTTTGGAACAGTACCAGATTCCCTGTGCTTTTTGTGACTGATAAAGCTCATGTCTGAATTCCTGGTCACAGGAGTTGCAGGGTTTTGGATAGCAGAATAGCATCACAGCCATGTGGTGTGCTTTCTGGCTACAATGGCACAACCAGGGCAGCTTCCATGTTGCCTGGCCTCTAGGCAGTGTTTGTATAAGCAGTGTCCCTAGATGAATTGCTTCATTGAGAAATAAGTCTTTGCATTTGGTCCAGGCTTCAGCTGTAGTGCTTGTGTTGGCTTATCTTTGAGATGTGCATTGGACAGGGGAAGCTAGGACAAGGGAGGCTGGGAGGTAATATAAGGAATTTTTTCTTCTATTGCTGTGCTGGTTCCATTGTGATCCATGCCTCTCTGCTTCATTTGTTTCATAGCATGGTGAAAATGGATGAAACATTTTCACTGTTTATTGAAACAGTGGATATTAGCTGGATATTGAATCATGGCCTAGCAAGTCCTGCAAACCGTTTCTGACTATGAAGAAAGCTATGTTCTTGCCGGCAGCTGCTCTGGCTTATGGAGTTCCTTGTGCACTTTCCTCATCAGCTATCAGCTTTCTGTATAAAACTGTAATTTCACTTGTGTCCAGTTTCAGTCACTGTTAGATAAACTGGTTTCCTTCCCTCATCTTTTTAACCTACTTGTTTGCAGGTAGCCAGAGATCAAAATTCAATGTGTCTTGGATAAAGCATGAGTGAAGAAAATAAAGCCAGTAAGAGGTTTTATCTAAACGCTCTTTTTAGTCCTCTGTATCTCACAGATACTGTGCATATGCAGCTATTTTGGTAAATCAGCAACTTCTGGGGATGGATGTGGTGGTGACTTGTACACAGCAATGTTAACCGGTATTCCAGGTCAACAAATAGAATTTAAAAAAATCTCTACTGAGTAAAGGAATGTGGAAATGGCATTTCTCCATTCTATCCAAGCTAGAATACTGAAAATGTCTCTGCAACAGTATATGAGCACCTCTTCAGTGCCTCTTGCTTCAATCAGCAGTGCTCTTAACTGGCAAGTCTGAACTGGCTCTGAAATGCTGTTTTGTAGTGTTACACTGCCCACCTCTTACCGATGGGAATCCTAAATACTTGATGGAGAGAAATGAGATCAAAAGGAGGAAAACTGCAGGATGGTTGGCAAAGGAGAATAAGAGATGCTGTCAGGAGAGATACTGAACTGAGAGGGGGAGTAAATGAGGCAGATAGATGCAAGAAGGCTGTTCAAAAGGCAGGACACACAGAGGAGAGGCTTTCACAGCAGCAGCAATGAAAGGGCTACCATGCAGGACAGTGCACAGTGAAGAGAGCAGTGCTTAGATAATGTATGAGCTCTGTCTACTTACATTTATGTATTGAGATCCATTAGATCCTTCCCTTCACAACTGATGTTCCCATCTTGCTCCCTCCTCCTTACCTTGCATTGTATCTTGTTGCTACTTCTCAACCATTCAGGCTTCATGGCTTGGAAAAGAACCTATTGATAATTCTCCCCATCTGTCATTGGCTTGCCCAGATGAGAGTTAGATGATCCCATAATGATTCAAGATGGGATTTTCCGCACTTATAGTAAAGAGGCAGTTTAGTTTTCCTAAGAAACACTGCATCCACCCCGTGCCTCAGCTCAGCACCTTGGTGGCTCTGCACCTGTCCAGTCAATGTGTGTATCTCCCACAAATTATGCGTGGGAGTCCTCAGGTCACAGGACTGTGTTTTAGTGAGTTTGGTATTCTCATTATTTGCTGTAATTGGGGGAAACTGTAACTTCATGGGACAGAAACTGTCAAAACTGGTTCTCTAATATGCCTATAACTGCAAGAATTTGTAAATAGAGAGCGCCAGAGCAACAAAATGCTGATTGGAGCTCACCGCAGAGTTTACCAACAACCACTAATTGCCAGCTCTGTTTGGATGAATTGTAAATGACCAAGATAATGCAAATTAGGAAGATGCTCTCTTGGCAGAATTTTAGCAGCTTTTGGGAACTGGGGAAGTCATGTGGTTCCCTCTGAGAGCAGAGCCCAAATTGCCGTGGCTTCTGTAATGCATGCTTGGGCTAGGAGTGAGTCAGTGGAGCCCAACTGGCTCACATGCTGCCCTCCAGGGGTTTCTTGCTAGTTAGTCCCATGCAGAATTGGGACGTCTTTTTTAATTTTCAGTCTATTTGTTGTTGAGTATTTGAAAAAATAGAATTAAAAATGGACAAAATAGTGCTGGTCATAAGTATCAACTCTGACATTAATAAGGTTTGAAAGTACTGTTTTAAAAGCTAACTTTTTTACTTTTATATACTATTTTTTCTTTAGCCATACACATTTTACATTGGAAAACTCTCTACCCAGGGGAATACTGGTAGGAAAATGGGATCAGCTAAGGAAAATATTTTAGAAATAACATTTTCCTTATTCCCCAGTCATCTTGCAGTTTTTTGAGCAACCTGATAAATTTGTGATTTCAAGCGGAGTGTGGTATGCTCCTTGGGGAAGGGAAACACATCTCCCTTTTTGGAGAGAGCCCTGCACCCATCCGTGTGTGCTTAGGGAAGTGGAGGCACTGTAGATTTGAAGGGGTTGTGCTGCTGGTGTTCTGGTTTAGCAGGCTGTGTTGGAGGGTAGGGTGGATGCAGATCCTTCAGCTTTTGCAAAGGAAGTTCTCTTCCCTGCTTTTTATTCAGACCCTTACATTGCATCCATGTACTTTGGTGGGGGCATGGGGAGGGGGATGCGGGTGGTCTGCACTGGATGAAGAATTAACAAAAATCCAAGTTACGGAGGTAAAATGAAGTTTGACCTTGCTTTGTAGAGCAGCGCAGCCTTGGCACAATACACAGAGCAACTTCCCATTTAGGAAGGGACCCAGGTCCATGAGAAACATTTGGCACTGGCAGAGGGTGGTGGTTGTGTGGTATTTGTGGGGGGAATGGATATCAGTGAGCCTGACAAATACCCAGTCAGAAGTAGTCACAAACAAGTAACAGACTGAAATCTGCCAGAGTAGTTTCTCTTGATCTGAAGTTCCCTAGGCAATGTATGCATAACTCTTGGTCTAAATAACAAACAATTTTTTATAATGATGTGAAAGCAGCTTGAGGTCCCAAGGTATGTTTCATGCCATGCTGCTCAGGGAATAAAATCAGGGGAGCAAACTGCCAGAGCAGCTACTCCAGTGGAGCCTGGAATTAGCTTTCTTGTTGCATGTCCTCTGGTCATTGATGTTTTCAGGAATTAACTTAAGAGTTTGCTCACCAGAATATTCATGGAAAGCAGACAGGGGCAAGAGCACAGCCAAAGCACAGCTGGATTTAAAACTTAAAAAGAAAAACAAAAGGGAAATGGGATTTTTATTGTTTTAAACTTTTTTATCCCATCAACTTTTGAAAAAAAAAAAAAACAAACCTGGATGGGAGCACACGTGTATTCATAGGATCACAGTAGTCATAGCGGATAGTGTGGGCACATGTATACAACCTGCAGGGAGTGAGATTCCTGAAAGTAGTGGTGTAATTATTTTAAATTTAGCTTGTTCAGAGTTAAGACTTGAAAGAAAATGAGAAAAGCGTGGAGCTGTGAAGGCAGAGGAAGGGCTTTGACTTTAGCAGTGGAGGAGAGTGGGTGCCCATAGTGAAAGAATCCAGAGGCTCCAACCCTCTGTGTCTCTGCTTTCCAAGTGCCTTACTTATGTTAAGCAATCCCCATCCACAATAAAGCCAGTGTACTTTATTTAATAACTGTGTTGGGCGCCCCCTCTGAGAGCTAGAGTGCCAGAATTGGTTGGCTTTTTAATGGGGCCTGTCAAGGGAATTGGCTACAGATGGGGAAAAGAGACATGTTCACTCATCTCTGGTTTTAACATCCCAGCTCTGGAGTAGAGGGTGGGTTTCGTTAAGTGCACTTTGTGGCTCTTTCTCCTCTGTAACAACAGACTACTTAATGCAAAATGCTGCTTCTCAGCCTTAATGCAGCAAGGCAAAGTGCTGTGTTACAAAAGCACTGAGGGAGAGGAGAGAACGGGAGGACAGCGCACGTGTTTATTTGCTCCCATTACACCAATGCTGCTGTGAACACAGATCGAAGCTTTTCTTCCAAAAGGCCCCTTGGCACAGGTTATTTGCACATAATTGGCCGCAGGTGATTTATTTATTCAGCACAGCTGGCTTCTGCAAGGAAACTCTGGGCTATACCTACCAATAGGCTAATGCTCCTCCCTGCAGCGCTGGGAGGGCATGTGGAATTCGTTCTGCTGCAGGAGACTAGAGACTCAAAGACCGGCTGAAATTTTTAAGGCTTTGGGATAATTTTATAGATGTCCTGCCCTTTTGTCTCGCTTGTTTGTTTTGCTCTTTGACTGTGGTGAGAAATAGAGTATAGGGGCTTGAAGTTCAAAATAGAACACTTGTGTTGTGTAACCAGGCTGGTGTGTTATCCTGTTGAAGGGAAAGCAGTGTGTGACGAAGCAACAGACATGGACTGCTCTGGGATTCTCAGTGGACAGAATCGGCAATTCAGTAACTCACTGTGTTGTACGCCACGTGATCATAAAGAATTTCCTCAATATGAGGTGTTTGAAATTATATCAGATTTATCTATATAGGTGGCCAACTCTAGATCTTGATGACTCAATTTTATTGCTTGAGTACCACTCATACTGATTTTGTGTCCTTTAGGGTTCTTACTGTCCACCATTCTGTAGCCAGACATCATGGTCTATGAGTTTTCATAACTCATTAGGAAGAATAAAGTTTATCCCCAAGACCACATTAAAAATTTCTGAAGTGCAGGGTTAATGCATATTTACCTAAGCTGACTTCTAGGGTGAAAGGGACTTCCTGCATAGAGTACCTGGATTCTGGAAGTTGAACACCTGGCAGTTTGGGAGAGGAATATTGCAGAGAGGATTGTAGGGATTGGGTGATTATGTACTTCAGTGCGGTGAACTGAGGATACTTCGAGGAGGAATTTATTTTAGGAACCACCTTGTAAAATTTGGGGTCCTCAGAGCCATCTGTAAAGAAGGCATTCTGAAAATCTCTCACATCTGACTTCAAAGGTGCTCAAAGACTTTCAAGTGCAAATACTTAGAAGCTCAAACATCAGCTGAGAGCAGAGAAGGTGGCTTATTTTCCCTCTCCTCTCTCTTTTCTCCCTATGTGGAATTATACTCTGATAGTTCTGTTAAGGTTTTCCACGAGAGAAACCCGTCTCCATTGGACAGTATATTTGCAGGAAAGACCAAAAAGATAGAAGTACCTAGGGATGTAGGGTTCTGTCTTTAAATATCTTTCTTCTATGAAAACCTTATTTGTTCCTCTTTAGCCTCATCCATTGCCTCTACACTATGACTCTTCTCATATAGAATCTTAAAACAGGGAGGTTCTCCCTTCCTTTTCCTCTTCTTCCCCTGCTTTCTCATATTTGGGTGAGTTTAAAATTGGACATCCACTCATCAAAGCAAGGAGCTGAAAAGAAGATACACTAAACATTTAAGTAGCTGCTATCGCTGCCTATCTGGTTTAAGGGTGTGCCCATACAAGACTGGTGGTTAGGGCATGAACTGAGATTTGGAAGACCTGGGTTCATACAGTCTTGGTTAGTTCTTGGATTACTTTAAGTTTTTGGAACTTTGTCTTGCTGTTTGCAAAACAGGGATTATAACATTCTCTTAAATCAGAAGTAGTGTTGGAAACATAAATATTATTGACTCGAAGATGCTGGGGACTGTGTACGTGCATAATAGTTTCAACCATTAAAATGAGACAATGAAGCTCTGGTTGAAGGAGCTGGAAAGTAATTGGGGATTAAGTTCTGTTCTGGATTCACACTCCTTAAACCTTGCATATAAGAAGTTGAAATTAGTCTGGAACATGATATCCAATTCACTGCCTTTTCTAGGAAAGCAGAAGGATCATTCTGGAATGGCACTTTGGAAGTTGCCATATGTCAAATTTTTAACAAATCTGAGGTTATTAGATTTTTCCTGATACTTCTACAAGAATCAGGATTTTTCGTTTCTTTGGGTTTTTTGTTTGTTTGTTGTTTGTTTGGTGTTTTGTTTGGTTTTTTTGCTTTGTTGTTTTTGTTTTGTTTTTATTGCCCTTAGAAAAAATAGGAGTTTTCCAAGCCTTTTTGTGTCCTCCTCTTGGTTTTATGACAAAACCCTATCTACTTAAGGTTAGCTCTATTATAAAATTTTTCTTTTAACAAATTTAACATTACAAGAATGTAATGTGAATGTTTCATTCATTATTGAATAAGTCTATATGTAGAAGCTGAAGTTGTCAGTGAAAAAAAAGATCTATTTTTTTCTTTTATCCAAGTTTCTGCCCCTGGAAATAGAAATGTTGTCATGTAAAGCAAAACAGATTCAGCTTTCTTGATTTGATGGTGCAACTTTTATTCATGTCAATTTAAGTATTGGATGCAGGACCAAAATGTGAGTGCATCCCTCTATTTCTTAAGTGACTATGCTTTTGAACACTCATTGTCTGGTCAAGAGAGGGTAGGAGTGGTCATAGAATCATAGAATGGCTTGAACTGGAAGGGGACTTGAAAGATCATGTAATTCTAACCCCCTTCCACTAGACCAGATGCTCTCCACTAGACCAGGTTGCTCAAAGTCCCATCCAACCTGGCCTCAAATACTTCCAGGGATGGGACATCCACAGCTTCTCTAAGCGACCTGTTCCAGTGCCTCATCACTCTCACAGTGAAGATTTTCTTCCTGACATCTGACCTAGCCCCTTTTATGTACTGTGAGGCTGTGATAAGGTCTCCCTGGAGCCTTTCCTTTCCAGGCTGAACAGTACCAGGTCTCTCAGTCTGTCTTCATAGGACAAGTGTTCCAGCCCTCTAAGTATCTTTTCACCCTCCTCTGGACTCATTCCAACAGGTCTATATCCTCCTTATGTGGGCGGCCTCAGAGCTGGACACAGTATTCCAGGTTGGTGTTTCAAAAGAGAGTAATAGAGGGGGAGAATCTCCTCCCTCGACCTGCTGGACATGCTTCTTTTTATGCAGCCCAGGATACTGTTGGATTTCTGGGCTGCAAGAGCATATTGCCGGTCATGTTGAGCTTCTCATCAACCACCTCAACTTCTTGTTGACAAAGACTGAGTTTTTCTCCTCAGGACTGCTCTCAATCCATTTTCTGCCCAGCCTGTATTTGTGCTTGGGATTTTCCTAACACAGGTTTGGCAGCTTGCACTTGGCATTGCTGAACTCGTGAGGTTTGCGTGAGCCCACCTCTCAAGTATGTCTGGATGGCCCTGGATGGTGATCCTTATGTGGTGGTATTACATAAGGAATATGGAAAGGTTCAGAGCATTTCCTGTAAAACCCAGAAGGTGAAGCAGAGAGGGAGTATCTTGCATGCAAATTTAGTCAGAGTGTATCTGTGAAGGAAGTTCTGAGCATCTGCCAGTTTTAAATGGTTATGCATGTGCTTAATTGCAGTAATAATAGGTGCCTCAATAATGTATGAGCATAAAGATCACAAACAGAATCACCTTAGGTGCCAACTGGCTTTGGAGCAGAAGCCAGGTGGAGGTTTTATGACTACCACAAGCACCTATGTGTTAAAGGTCTGTTTTGGGGATTTAGCTATTGGCTTTCCAGGAATGATCACCTAGTTCTGTTTACCTGCCACAGACATCAAGAAGATCAGTACAGAATTGCTGGGACACCAGAGGTTGAAGGTGCTTGTGAGTACCTACAAAAATGAGACCAGATTGGCTCCTCAGGGGTGTCTGCAAAGATGAAATTGGAGTTTCATGTTTCTGAAGGAAAGCAAAGCAGAAACCCTGTTAGTTCCTTTCAGTAGGCTGTTCCTGGTCTCAATAGTGCAGTTGAGTTTGCGTGATGAAGAGAACATGTTCATGGCATGACTGGAGGTAACAACATAGGAATTTCACCCTGAAGCATCTTCTGCAATCCCAGATGAAAAAATGCAGTGCTTCTATTAGGACATGTGTGAGGCAGTGTGAGACAAAAAGCAATTTGTGGAAAACTTTATCAGGAGAAGGTGTAATCTGGCAGCAGTGAAGCTTTGCAAGGTTCTCTTAGCCTTTGCGTTTCACTCAAGCCTGAAAACCTCTAAAGGTCAAGACAAATTTTGTACTTCCCCAGAATTACAGGGTAGGCTGTGCTCCTGATGTCTCAGGATTTTTACACTTCTCTTGTTTGCTTCTCTTCCTCTCCTTGTTTGTGCATGTGTTTTTTGCAGGTTGTTGGGAATCAAGGGAGGGAAAAAAAATTTGTTTTGGTGTTAGGGGAAAAAAATAGCCAATACCCCTCACTTATGCATGGCTCGTGCACATACTTCCTGCATTTGACAGCAAAATCAATTAATCATTAGGAATCTCCTCCTGGTATCAGAACAGAAAGGTTTCTACTCTGCAGAAGGTAAAAAGCACACAGAAAAAAGGCAAAAAGTAAAACTGTTTTCTCCTTTTTCTTTTTTTCCCCTCTCTCGTTTCCCTTTCTTTGCACATAGCCACGTGCTCACACCTGCAGATGTTGACACAGCAGTCTAGCTAGCCAGAGCTGCCAGTTAGTGCAAACATTGTTGAAAGGCAGTAAATATCACTCTGAGGAATAAATGCCCCCCATCAGCCCCACTTGGGAGGATTATATTTTACAGGTCTCCTCTCTCTGCCCCGAGATCTTTGTTCTCTGTTGAGTGTGTCCATGGGGCTCCCCTGCATTTCCCAAGCAACATGAGTGCACCCTTCTGCTGGCTGCTTCCTGCAGGGAAAGAGAGCCTGCTGAAAGACATCTCTGAAAATGAACAAGACATTTTCTTCACTGACTGAGTTAGTTCCTTTCTGTGTCTTCTGGGATACTTGTTCCCCATTCCCATGTTTGTTTCTGATTTAATGCAGTGCTGAGAATGAATTGTGTTCTCAAGTTGCTGCATGGAATGAAGGGCAAATATGTCATCTTTTATAGCTGAATTCTTCAAGGTGAGAGAAGGGATCAAGCATAAAGCAGAAGGCACTCTACATGCAGGTGACCTGGTGGTCAAGGGATTTTCATTTGTTTACAGAGGAACCCTGTGCATATGTGTGTACTGCTGTGCAGAGAGAAAAAAAGCAAATCACTATGTTCACAGTGTTTGATCCTATACATTTCTAGTACATCTCCAGCTTAGGTTGATCTTAGTCAAATGTGATTACCCATAGCTGGCCACCTAGAATTTCCTGCTGGAAGAGTGCATGGCCTGGCATTTCTTCCTGCTGCCCCAAGGGCCCATTTCATTCAACCTCTCTTGTTATACGAAGCAGAGGCAAATTAATCCCTCCCTGACAATCCTCAGCAGGCACCAAGCAAATAGGTTCTAGGTTTCCTGTCTCTTCTTAGTGCAATGCAGGATCATGCACAGGGACAATGTTAAGCTTAAATGTGAAAAGTTTAGGTCAAAAAAATGACTTGACACTCCACAACCACATGGAGAGATGTGTCTCTGCTCTGTAGGTAAAATTCATATTCAAAGCAGTTCCACTGTGGTTTGTCCCATTTAACCCATACCCCACACTGCCATCACTAATTCCTCAGCCCAAGTATTTGGGATTAGAACCCTTTTCCTATTTGCCCAGGCAGTTATGACATGTATTTCTGCATCCCACCCTAGGAGACACAGTTATCCTTTGTGATAAAAGAAAGCACAGGTTTTCTCCCTCCCTGCTTAATTCACTCTATGTCCTTAGTGCTGTACCATCCATTCTTTCACTAAAATGTCTGAATGAAAACTCTAGTTACCCTTATTTACAAGATTTCTCAAGTTCAGGACTCCAGTTAAAAAAAAAAAAAAGATGAATTTAAGAAGATATGCTGGTTATTAGCATTAAAATTCTGTGGCAATAACTGCAGCATGTTTGAACTGGAAACTATTTGCTTTCTCTAATCCCCAAAATAAGCCAAATAAACCTAAACCTTCTCACTGCAAAGGTGACTCTTTATTTTTTTTTTATTTTTTTTTTTTTTGTCTGTTTGTTGTTGGCTGTGATGATCCTGAATATTTTTCCATGACTGAAAGGAAATAAAATTCAGCCTTCTGTGACTGCAGCTCTGAAAAGGTTTGGTTTGTTCCAGCAGGTGCAATGACTTTAGTAGCTGTGTAAGGAAAATACTCTGTGGCTGAAAATACAAAAGGGAATTAAGAAAGATGAGGCACAAGTCTGCTTCTGACTTGCTGAGGGGTGTTAGTCATGTTTTGAAAACTTGGATTTTTACCCTCTGTTCAAGCCTGACTGACAGGCATGCTGCACAAATACACTCATTTGTTAAGGTTTTCCACTCTGGACAGTCTGCAGCTGAGGATGGTGTTAACAAAGAACGAGTGGTTGGCTCCCTGGTTTAGGAGGAAATCCTATGCTAACCTCCATGTATAATTTAAAAGCAGTTTGAGGTAATTCTAGCCTGTGAGTTCCTTTAAACTCTGCCATCTGGCCAGGGCCCCAGGGCCCCTAGTGACAAATGAGCTGAACCAAAGAACGATAGTGTTCCTTCCAGCTGCACCTCCATGCTCCCCTTACACTGGGGAGTGTAGAGGGAATCCACTGACATAAGATTCAACTCTTCACCAGCTGGAAGTATCCCTACATGAGGTCTCCTGCATCTGAGGACATTTGGCAACTCACTGCCCTGCCAGCATGGCCTTATGTCTTTCAATAAGAGCTTTAGACAGAGAGATTAATTTTACAAGTCAATGCCACTATGAAAATACTTGGTTTTGTTCTCAAATTTGTTTTATCTTTTTTAATATTATCTGCTAAAAAATCATCTTTATTTGAATTTCAGGGAAGATTATTTTTATTTTCTGCAAATCCAAAATATACATTTCTATACATCCATAAAGTGCTTGATCTCTGTTCTGCTTGATCCTCTGTAAAGCCAAGTACTCTGATTTAATATAAGAGTTATCTATCCTTGACAATGGATGACTCCACCTAAGAGAACTGTTGATGCACAAAAGTCATGTCCATTGCATCTACAAGCTTAGAGAATGTGTTTTGCAGATGCAGTTAGTTTGACACAAACCCCCTGTACCCAGTTGAAAAATCAGGACATAGCAAATCCAAGTGAAAAAGAATGGCAGCTAAGACTCTTCACTTGTCAGAACTGAAAGCAGAGCAGAGTTGTTCAGAAAAAAACACTGGGACTGCTCCACCCCTAGAATTGCAAAGTCTGCTTCAAAATGGAAAGGTGCACCCTTTGCTGGAATCAAGTTGAATTGGAGGGGTCATTGCACCTCAGATTTCCAATCTAGTGAACAACTACTGTAAATAATGTTACCAGGGCCTTTAGCTACAATAAACTCTTAAAAGGCACATAAAATCTGTGTGAGGTTGGAGAAGAGTATTTTAGTGCCAGTCATCCTGTTAATTATCTGGATTGGTGCTGGAAGAAGGGAGGTGAGCTTTAGTATATCAGGACTGAGGTAGAAACCATTCCCTTCAGTACAGTTTTGGCTTATATGATGTACACTGCTTGATAGCTGAACTTTGGTGCAGATCAGAAAGAACATGTTTGATGTGCTTTCTGTAGTCAATGCTCTGTAGAAGAGCACAGCTAGTGGGATTGTTTGGCCTTTAGTAGCATCTTGTTTTAGTGTATTTGTATTACCACTACAGGAAGAAGGGTGGGCAGAGGCCAAGACCACTGCGTGCTAGGCAGCGTGCAGGCACAGTGCAAGGAAGATGGCTCACCATGTTGCAGAAATTCAAGGTTGTTCCTCTGCTAACGTCTGTTGCACTGTTTCATTTTCTGTTTTGCTTTTCCATTTTCTTCTTCTCTGGAATGGGACAAAGACCCAATCTAATCTATGGCTTGGTCTTTGTAAAGATCAGCAAGTGTTCAGGTCTGACCACTTTGGATGCTGGAAGTGATGCCTGACTGTTTTCATTACATAAGTCTTGCATAACTGGGAGACTGGATATAGGAGAGTGTTGGAGCTTTACACATGAGGATACTTGGCAGCAAGTACAGGCAGTAGCAAAGCAAGTAATAGGATTTATTAAATACCTGCTTGTTGTCTAGTCAACAAACTCACCAGCCAGCATGCAGAATCCAAATACATCCATGGGAGCTTTGGAGCACCAGGGCTGACCCTCCAGCCCTTGGGCAAGCAAGAAAGCATTACAAGATGTTAGTAAAAACAGGCACCAGTTTCTCCTGTGAGACTCAGCCATCAGTGTGCAGCACATGCACTCTGGCAGAGCAATTGCACAATGTCTGTAATGCTTCGTGACAACTGAATATCAAAGGTTTCCATAACAATGTGCTTACCATCAGGTTTCCTTATTCAAGCTCCCACCTATCTTGGCTGCTCCCCAGAGTTGGAGTGGGAGGACACTGTCAATTATTCTATTTGTGCTCTGTCCACAGTGAGAAACTCTGCCCATTCTTCTAGGGAAGACAGCTGGTTTTTGTTGAAATGAATGGCTGAAAACAAGTTAACAATACCGACACTTAAATTGACATAATTAGGCATCAGAGTCAATACCCATAGAGACCTGTGAGAGAAGCTGATATTTATCATAGCTGTTGTTTCAGTTCTTTTGCAAAGGAATAAGGTACAGGTGCACTGGGGTATTGAGGGGAGGTGGGGGGGTGAAAGGTGGTTTGTAGCCGTAAGGATTAGCATTTTGAGAAGTGGAAACCTGAAGAGTCCTGTAGTCTCTGGTGGGTGCTGCTAGAAGACGTGCTCCAGCGCATTGTTAGCTGCAGCGTGACTCTTGCTTTCCAAAATATTTTCCACATAATCTCATGGTTTAATTGTTGAGTGTGATTAACATATAGCCCACCTGGCTTTGCTTTATTCCTTCTTATTCTCATTTTTTAAATCCCATTGCAACTTTTTCCCTTTGTTACAAGTCCTAGCTCATTACAACACAATTTTAGGCCCAAGCTAGCAACTGTGTAAGTTCTTGTGTGGAATTTGCAGTGGTGTCCATTTGTGCCTTCCTCTGTTCTTGTAGTATTTTACTGTTACACCCTGCATGTATAGTGTTACTGAGTGGCAACTAGGTTTGACATTACACTACCTAGAACAATAAAATGAGCCTTCATAGAGGAAAAGGAAATATCTTTTTTAATAAGCACTAAACCCCTTTGCTGGTTTACTTGGAAATGGCTCTGTGCAGCCTGATACTGATAAAGGTCTTTAAAGGTATTTTGTTCCTGTGGAGTAATTATAGAACAGTGTAGAAGACCAAGCTCTCCACCTCTGTTTGTGTAATGAGGCCACTGGAGGTAGAAGTTGAGACACAGAGTTGTGCATGAAAGATGCTGAAATGCTCTTAAAACAGACCCACATAATTAAAGTACTTCAAATTTTCCTGGAACACTGGCTTTGTGCTATTGGTTTCCTGACAAGGAAGTCTGCTTAATGTGTTTGATTTACTTTATTTTATTTTATGTTTTAGCACTGCTGGAGCCAGAGTGTAGTAAGTATGTCCAGAAGCAATAGAGCTTTTCTAGGAATCTGTGTCTTTCAACTGGCATTTGCCCTTTTGTAAGCAAAAAAAAAGTAGTTCTGAAGTCTTTCTAATGCCTAGTGAATCCCCCAAGTAAGCCACAGAAGTCTGAAGGCCTGTACTGCAAGGCATACCATAGATCCAGGCTGTCCTCCAGGACTGTTGTTTGAAAACAATGAAAAGCACTGGAAATGCAGTAGTCTGATTTAAAAAAAAAAAAAAAAAAA
>VXAU01004951.1:956481-984845 GCA_013399695.1 Formicarius rufipectus
AAAAAGATAGTACTCTCCGAAGACAAAATGTACCAATGTATAATTATGTTGGGAGCTGTCCTGAAGAGCCAAGGCATAGGGTTTGGCTTTGCCTCTTCCTGTAGGTCCAGGTGGCTTAGATCCAAGCCCTTGTAGATGGTTTAGGTTCTTCCAAAAGAAAAACAAAACAACAACCAAAAAAAACCAAACAAAAAACAACAAAAAAAAACAAACAAAACCACAAAAAAACCCAAACACAACACCCAAAACAAAACAAACAACCAAAGCCCCCACAAGAACATAAAAAATGTACAAACAAAAATAACAGGCAAAACATGAACAAAACAACAAAAAAAAGCAAAAAAACCCCACCCAAACAACAAAGAAAAACCACCTGTGAAATTTAGTTTCTCCTTTTTCTTTACAAAAGAAGCAGCTAGAATAAAAAGTGAAGAGGTTAAGAGAAGGCATAAGGGAATGATAAAAATGCAGCATTTGGCTTCCCAAAGGCCACTCTGGACTACAGTGATCCCTGTTGCCTCAGGCAGCCTGCCCAGAACTGAGAAAATCTTGAGACTTCCTTTCCAGTTACAGAGGTGCACTTTCCCAGAATGCCATCTCTGAACCTCAATGCCCAATTCCTGTGGGCTGACTTCCACTTCCAGGCTCTTTGCCATGTGTCTAACCCTGTAAGTGTGTCTAACTCTGCAAGTTAGTTTCTCCATGCTGGCCTCTAATGTCTCTGCCCTCAAAACAAGAACTTTCAGCCCAAAATGGCATTTATTGTAGATTAAAGAAACCATCAAGAAAGAGAAAAAGGGAAAGGCAGCACAGCATGTTTGTCTTAAGTTTCTTAATGTGAGAAATGATTCCAACCTCTCGCAAATTAGCAAATCCAATTCATGGACTAAAGAGGCTGGCTGGCTTTCAAAGAAAATAGTGGAGAAGGAGCCTAGCAAAGAGAACTTTCATTACTGCATGCTCATGAAGACAAAGAGGATTTTCAGCCTCTGTCCTGCCAGTTGTTCTGTGTGGGTAGATCTGTTTTGCTAGTCAAGAATTAAAAAGGAAAAAAAAAAAATTTAAAAATGGAAGACTCATAGTGGCTGGACTGGTTCTTTGATTTGTACCAAATAGGGAGAAAAGCTGTGACCTCTGAGATAAAACATGGCTTTCTTCCCATCGTACTCTCTATCAAAGCTTTGGAGACCTATATGAAGCTAACTTACAACTTTGTATAAGCTGTCTTCTACAAACTTCAAGCATAAAATTAAAGTATCTGATTTAAGAGGAAGAGTCTCTAATGGTAACAGTAACAGAGTTATCCTTCAGTCAGTCTGTCTTCCTCTTCATTCTTGAATCATCTAAAATGTCCAGACTCTTTGCTTATACTGCTCAACTGAGGTAAACCTGGGTGCAAATGGCAGACTTTCCCTATGCCATTGTCTGTAGGGAAAGATGTTCTCAAATTAGCATAAAAGGGTGTATCTGGAGCTCTGGTTTACTTGAAGTTCTCTGAATATCATGGTTGATATTCTTCTTCCCCCTTCTAGGGATATGTCTAATCCATGTGGCTCCCTGAACTAATGGCTCAGGGATGTTACAAGAGAACTCACGGAGATACTTGACTAAGAGTAAGTGTCTCTGACATCTCTATGCAATCCTTGATTCAGTTCAAGTGACAGGTCTCCTATTCCATCACTCTTGGAGACAGAAGGTTTTAGCCCTTGGTTGAGCTGACTGCACTGACAAAAACAGCTGACTGGGAGCTGAATGTGAACAAGGGGCTGGACCAAAGCTACAATCTGCTTACTTAGGACTGAAAAGGCTGAGGCAACCAAATCATCTTTGCTTTTCCTATGTAATATCAAGTCACAATCAAGAATTTGATCTTGGTCCTGAAATACAAATCACTATGCCTGCTATAGTGTCAAGGTGCAAGCCATGTCTCTCCTCACTGATTCCTGGGCAGAGCAGAGGTTCCTCTGGGAAGTTTAGAGTTGCTTGGGGTATATAGCTGGTTTCTGCTAATTTGTCAGCAGCCATGGGGGTAAAAGACCATGGCAAATCTCACAAGCTTCTCTTCCAAGTGCAATACACTTCTTCTACCTCTCCTCTCGGAGTATTATTTCCATGTATAAAATTAGCAAAACATATAAACAAACTGCCAGGGGAAAAAAAAAAAGAAAACAACAAACAACACACAAACAAACAATAATCCTCCTCTCTCAAATGTAGTGTAGTTGATCTAGGGGAACAAATGAGGAAAATAAAAAATGATCCATGACAGATGTTAGTTGCATCATTGCCTTACTACTGGAAGTTGCTTTGATTTTTCCCAGTGAAAGAATAGAGAAAATCCTGCACAGAAACAACACTGAATACTTTTCAACTATAGAATATTCACATTTTAGATATTGAGTGCTTGTGAGCCATCATCTATATGCCACAGTCTTAGAGGGTAAACAGTTTTTTGAGGCAAGGGTCAAAATATCTGGAAAAAAGAGGTGTGTATCAAAATATTTTCATCAGGGTTGCTTTGAACTTCATGCCATGTTTATGAATATCGAGTGCTTTTCAGTTTCCTACTTCTTCATGTGCACCTTTGAATTAGTATTTAATGGCTGTGAAAGAAGAGTGAATATTATTCTCACTTCATCTTTGAGGAATATTGGGGCTGACATGACTTGCTGAAAATGGTGGGAGGAGCAGGTAAGCCTTCAGTTTGATGTAGCTGGACTGATCTTTCTCAAAATCTTAAACGGATCACAGGTGAATTGTGTGTAGGGACTGTCTTTTATTCATTGCCAAGGTCATGATTTTGTGAATCTAATAGCATATAACCTAATGCAGAGGCAGTACAAATGGGATCTGTGCAATAGATACTCTCTAAATTGGGGCCTGGAAAGACTCAACCTGCCAACAGCATCAATGCTGGCATTTTGATGAGTAATATCCTTGACTTCTTTTCACCATTTTCAAATGGGGAAAAAAAGTTGCCTGTCATTTTTAAAAAAAAAAAAAAAAAAGAAATAATTAAAAGTTAAATGAAGAATTGTTTATGTGTAATACTCAGGCAGACAGCTGAGGAGACCTCTTAATTTCAAGAAAACCTGTAGTGGGATGGTGCCATATGTTTAAAACATATGGGAGGATAAAATAAAGTGCTTCTGGAGGGAGGGTGCTCCAAGGCATTACACCTTGCTTGACAGCATTTGATACCAGAATATAAAAAAACCAGGATGGGGGTGGGACTCCTAGAACTACCTGCTGCACAGACACATTAATGAGGCAAGTGGAGAGTTAATGGACTACTGATTAAGCATATCTTAGACATTCACTTAACTAACAATATTATTGTGCTGCTGCTCCTCACACAGGAGGTCAGAGATTTAAAGCCATAAGAAACATCCCTGAGGGTTATTAAGCCATATCCTCTCAGATCTTCTAGGAATGAGCATTCAGCAATGTACCATTAGGCTGTGAAATCACATGGTCTTCTTACCCTCCCTTCCTCCAATTTTTGTTACATTCACCTGCTGGGTCTTGTCTTAAATTAGACTGCGAGCTCTTCCTGGCTGTCTTTGTATTTGCATACAGACTAGCACAATGGGGCCCTAATACTGAATAAGGCTTTTGGATCCTACTATAATACCAACATATGAGTAATGAATAGCTAATAATAATAATAGTGTAATGGTGTCTGCTCTGTGTATAAGCTGCCTTTTTTTTCCCCTCTGCTCTCATTTGTGTGAGTTACCTCACCCTCAGTGGCTTGAGCACACAATTTCTTTTCTTATTTTGCTTTTGTAAATTGGAGATTGTCTCTAGGCTAGCAAACAGACTTACAGTGATGTGCTGGTGAAGAGCAGAGGAACCTTGCAGGAAGAAGAGGGCATATGACAGGTAGCATAGACATTTGGTCAGGTCAAATAAGTGTTGGACCTTGAGTCTCAAGCTTCATCAGAACTGTCTCTGTGGATGTTTTGGTAGCCTCTTTCCTGCAGTTTGTTCTATTTCTTGTGACCTTTCCAGCTCTGTTTCTTGCTTCACAATTGCAAAAGGAGTATGCCAAGGGTAGCTTTACACAGAAGCTTGTACTATAAACAAGGATGGCTTGTCTTAGGAAATTGCCTCTACTAGGAGAGATTTCTCTAGAAACAGGTTGCCATACCCTTGGAGGGAAAAGAATGGTAAAGCATGTAAGGCAGCTAATGTAAAAGAAAAAACAACTTTTCACTAAAATTGTATGCATCAGAGTTAAAATATTAAGAAAAAGAATAGGGTGCAGTTAGTTACCCATGAACTGCCATAGACTAGGTCTGATTACAAGTCTATTTAAGGGTTTGGGGGCTTCTAATGGCTGCCTATTATCTTGATTATCCAACCTTTTAAAATTGAGGGAGACAAATTTCTTTTGTGGCTGGGTATGGTTGTTTGGGGATTTTTTTCATGATGTTCAAGTGGACACTTAGCTTGTGTATCTGCACACACCTTCTCTTTGCATTACCAATTATTTCTTATTTCTGTATTGTCTGTTGAGTTTTCTTTCTTCCCCTCATACCTGTGAAGGTGACCCATCATTACTGAGCAAATATGGGTAATGAAGAGTACAGCTTTGCTTGAACCTGTAATTCCCAGATCAGGTGAAAATGAGGGGACGGTAGTCCTTGCAGGGAAGTCTTGCACTGTAAAAACCAGTTCTGCAAGGGCCACTTTATAGACCCTTTTTATCCTCATGCCCTATCCTTGCACTGCTTTTTAGTGACTTCCCTGCTAACTTATGCTGCTACTTCAGGGCCAAAGACCACCCCACAACACTCTTCCTTAACTCTCTGAAGGAGCAGGACTGCTGCCGAAAGAATAATCTGCCTCTCATATACATGCATCAGTATAGATCTGAATGTGACCTCAGAGTTGCAGTGTGTATCTTGTGTTTGGAGAAGTGCACCCATGAGTATGTGCCCTGTTTTAAGTGGGAGATGAGGCTTGGAGAAGACCGTACCCTTCCAGAAGAACCAAACTGCAGTGCATTGCCGTTTCCTGTTTTCAGAGGTCTATACGCTCCATTGACTGTCTTGGTGTATATTCCAAAGGTAACCACGAGTTAGTCTGCCTCTCTGTCTGAAGGGGATATGCTGTAAGGATGGGTCTTTCCCAGTAAAATTTTTGGCTAGAAGGAGACTCTGAGAGGGGTGTAGAAAGAGATAACCCCCAGGAAAGTCAAACTATCTATTTATTTAGTTATGTGTTTTGGGTTGCGTTTTGCATTAATCGCTGCCACACACAGGAGCCCTGTAATTTATTATTGGTGATAAGTGTGGACAGTAGCTATTATTTTTGTTCCCTGTTCTAAAACGTGGCAAGCGGGGACACTTAGATTTATGGAACATGCATTATTCAAATCTCAGGGCCCAATGGCTCAGCATGAACAATTCCAGCTATTTTCAGAACTTTTCGGTCTTTCCTCCTTTATTCCTCCTTGTTTTTCCCTTCCCTTATTTTCCCTTTTTTCCCCTTTTCTTTCTATTTTGTTAGGCTGGATTAGGACAAGTGAAGTTTATTAAGGCTTGGGTAGCTCCAGTGAAACTCGGGTTTCCACACCAGTAACAAGACAGGTCTCATCTCACTGGGACTTCACAGGCCTCATTAATGCCCATTATGCAGAGCTGGAGGAAAAGATGGTGGGTGTTTAGATAGACAAAGTGCTGATGTGGTAAGGTAAAGCTGGGTGAATAGTTTCCTGGGTCAGTTTCTTCTTCATTTACCATTTAATGGCTAACTTCTTCTGGAGCTGTTGCAGTGCTGGAGTAAAGACTATAGCTCTACCTAGGCTGGTGTCCAAGGCACTAAAGCTACTTTACCTCTCTTTGTTAGGAGTAAACTACCTCTGGATGTGCCTTAAATCACTCTCACATCTGCACTCATTGTGTATACAAGTGGATTTCATACTGAGAATCTAAATACCTCTACTCTTTTCTTTGGTGTAAGCTGCAGGATTATGTAGGGTTATTGGTTACACCAATGACAAATTGTGGGAGGTTAGGGAGTGCCCCTGGCAGATGCTCCCTCTAGCCAATGCATATATTTTGGCTAGTTTCTCCCTCTAGCTGGTTGCAACTGCTGCTTAATGAATAGCAAAGAATTTCTCCAGGAAGGCAGAAGAGTTGGTTTCTAGGAAACTCCTATTTACATGCAGTTAGAAGCAAAAGGAAAAAAAATCTGATGCAGAGCCATGGGAAAGCTAGTAAATTCTGAGGAACCTTCAGACCAAGTGATAAAATCCAATGGTGGTAGCAAAACTGAAAATGAAATCTTTATCACTAAGAATAATGTGTGTGGGCCTAGACACACCACCACAGCATAAAAGACAAGAATAGTCAAGCAGTAATGCTCAAAGCAGGAGGATAATTTTAGCAAAATGAAATTATGAGTGACTCTCATCAGTGACTCGATACCACCTGGGGAAGTCCAAATAACACCTAGTCTACACATACTCTGTAGAAATCTTACAAGCCTCTATGTGAGCACATTTGTGCCATCTGGGATATGTTTCTATTGGAATGCCTTCCTTTTGTGTAGGAATGGAAATTACCTGTACCAGTATAACCTTCTACTATATCAATGTAGGTACATCTGCCCTGGGCTTGTAGGATGAAAACACAACATTATCACACACAGACATGGTCTCATATTGCATGCTATATTTTAAAATTTGAAAAATGCTCTTGGAAATAAGTTGACAGAAACCCACAAAATGGGTGGGAGACAGAGGAGAACTGAAGGAAATGGCCAAGCAAAGGAGGCTCAAAAAACTGGAATCTGAGCGTTTATTTCCCTTGCCTTAATTCACAATGATTTTATCTGCCCTCCTGTTAAATTGTAGAGCAGGGAGCCAGTGGGCCCTAGTTACACTCATAAAAATATAATATATGGGTAACAATATGCTTCCTTACCCAACATGATTATATTTGCTCAGTCTGTTTGTGTACCTACCAATGAGCCCTGGTATTCTCATTGTTCACATACTAAATTACAGCAAAAGAAATCTTTATATTGTCTTCATTCTATTGACACTACCAGGATACACTCCCAGTCCTAGGTGTTCTTTAAAGAAATAAGTGGGTCAGAATTGTGGGAGGGGAAAGATAAATACACAATAGTGTAGATGGCAATTCTGAATCAAAATGGATTGGGAAAAATCAATGAGATATCATAAATTCTGTCTCGGGATGGATAACAATTTTGTAGGGTCACAGACAAGCAATTTGCATAGATTTGTGTGGGCTCTATCAAAATACCCGTTCTGATAGAACCTTCAGTGAGACAGATTTCACATCTCAAAGACATAAACATGTTAACTGTCAGCCTCCAAAATACCACAGTGAGGAGACAGAGCTGTGCTTTTGATACTTCAGGAAAGAACCAAAATCAATACTAAGAATTGGACCAAAGTTAGAAGTCCTGATTGCAAGTGCCACTGAACTTTGACATGTCATCTGGAACAGAACTTTGTGGTTTCTGCCTTTCTATAATAGGATTACTCTGAATTATCCAAACTGAAATTGAACACACAGAGCAGCAGCATATGGGCTGGAGAAACAGTTTATCAGGCTCAAGCAAATGTTTGTAGCAGCTAATTTCTTGAATGCACAATAAGGAGTACTGGCTCTCATTTTAGGTGCTCTGGATATAGTTTTGAAACAGAGTATTTTCTCTGGTTGGAGTATTTGGGAGGGGGAGGGGTTTGTTTGTTTTCTTTAAGGTATAAAAATAAAAATTAGTCACAAATCAGGATAGAAGGTTGGAAAGGCAAGAACAAACAGATAATGGGGAATTAATTTCCAGGAAAATAAATGAACAAATTGAGTATTCTACCGTCCAAAGCTTTGATGAGATTAACACGTACCTGCAGATGCAGAACACTTTGATTTCCACAAACTTGCATTTTGATAGAGTTTTCCCAACAGAAGGTTTTTTCCAACCAGTGTTGCTTATTGTGGCTCACTCATTCTGAGTGACTTGGGTAGAAAAAGTCTGTTGCCTTCTCAGGGGAATCAGCTGAAGAGTGACATGACACAAAACTTCAAGTAAGTAGATTATTAAAAACTTGGATGATAGTTTTAAGAGTCTAGAGGGAAACATAAGAATATTGAAATTCTTGCAATGCTTTGTATTTTATTTATAGTGTTAGGATAACGCCTAGAGGTAAAATACAGAACCTGTCCCAAATTAGGTATGTTTTGAACAGCAAAGGCTTGGACGTGTGCTAACAAACTGCTATTGAATATCAGCAAAGCGTTTTCTCTGTCTATGAATAAAGGTGAGAACATGAAATTGTGTGTGTGTGTATATATATATAAAAGAGATGACAAGGACAACAGAATAGCCAGTGTACATACAAATTTTAAATATTCTCAAAACCTGGAACCAAATCATATGGGTTGTGTTTATATGAAAAAAGGGAGAAAGGCAAGATGATAAAGGCAGTCATACACTTAAATGCATCAGCAATGCCAATAGCATGTGCCAGAGGTTTCTGGCAATAGGTATATTGGAGAGACTAATGGATCTATGAGGAGATGAGAATAATAATTAAGTGTATAAAGACAATGTATTCTTTAGAATGTAGTTCTCCTCTGAAAAGTGTCTGGAAAATGTTTATTGGTAGTTCCCTGTTGATGTCGATGAGGGTTGAATTTGCTCCTTCCTGAGTCAGGCAGTGGGGTGTGGTGAAAGATGTCCAGTTTCTTGCAGTAGCTGGGAGACGTGGTGCTGCCCATATACTGTGAGAAGCACCTTCCTTGAAAACACCGCCCATCATTTTAGGAATGTATTAGTTGAATACAGCATCTCAGTCCACTGACAAACCTAACTGCTATGTTCCCAAGACATGTCCTTTGCTCAGTTCTCAACTTTTAATACCCTTTCTCTGCTTATTTCGGATCCTTACATGGTATAGCTGTTCTCTTCTAGCTATGAGAGATATTTCTAGGGTAAGGTTGCTTTTATTTCTTCCCTACAGCTCTCTCTGTCACCTTAACTTTCAAGCTGTTGCTAACAAAATCTAAGAACCCCTGTTTTTGACTGTGTCCTTCAGTCCAGTGGCAGCATTTGTACCCACTAAGTTCTGGTAGAGTCCAGCAGATTACATGCAAGGGATTTGCCTCTCTGCTCTGGATTCTTTCTCTCTCCTAATAGTTATGGTTTGTTCCATCTATGACTTCCTCATTTTCTCTACTGTAAAATTAATATAATAATAAAGGATAATAATAGAGCCTAAGCTTACCTAATGCAGGAGTTGGCTTAGTGAGAGTCCTAAAGATGTGATGCTGGCAGATGTAGAAGGAAAGCTATGTTGGATGATGAAGTAAGGAATGCTTATTATATTAATTTTCTTTCAGTATCCCTCTCAGATTCCTCTAGTGATTTTCTTGTTTTCACCCTAAACTGATTAGTAGAGTTCCCTAAAATTTTTTGCAAGCACTGGTGCCAAACATCCACTATCTCGGACAAATATTGCAGACTCTCCCATGCCAACAACTTTTTAGTAGTTGTCAAAAGGAAGGCAGGCAATCTTATTTATCATCTAATTCTCTGTTTAATTTAGAGTGCCTACTGTTTGGATAGGTGTACTAGGATTGAAGACTGGCAGTGGACTTTTCTGGAATGAAGGGAAAAGGATCAGATATCTCAGTAACCCACACAACTTGTAGATTAGTAATGCCAATGTATGTAATAAAAGCATCTTGATGGGCAGAGGCATGATTTCTGTATTGCCCCCAACTTGGTGCCTCCTTGACTGTGTTTCACCACTCATCTGTTCCATGCTGAAGTTTTCTAAGAGACCAGTCATCACTTCGGGTTTTAGACATATTAGTTCCTTTTCAGGAATCTTCGGTGCTATTAAAAACATGACATTGGCTTCTGCAAGGAATTGAGTTTGTCCCATTGTTTGATCTTCAAAATCATATCACGACTATCATGTCTTACAAAACAGAACAGGACTTTGGAGAAATCCACAGTAGGGGCTCTACTATCTTCATCAAACGTGACAAAAGTGACAGAGATTGTTCTGTAATTCATACCTATAGAGTTTCCGAAGGTTCATCTTGCTCATCCAAACTACAGAAATTACATGAGCTTCCCTGAGAAATTTTGAGATGAGAAATACAAAAACATATGGGGGGGATGCCAACCAACTACAGCTTATCTTTCTGCTCACCAAAAGTAAATACCATAACTGTTCTTTAAATCTTTATGTGCAATCAGCACTTGGAATAAAGCTTCTGGTTAGAACTAAGCTGAAGAGAAGAGGCAGTTGTGTTGCTGGAGACCATGCTCCCACAGTATTACTGCCTTAATCGTTGGCAACTGCCTTCATCTTTACTTGGGTTCTTTTACTGCACTTGAGGAAAATACCTCCACTGTCATGTGCAGAACAGTTTCCACTTGGGGAATTTTATCAAAATTTTCTTTATTGCCAGTTAACATAGACTTTTAATTACTGATTAGTGAATGAAGAAGGAAAGAAAGGAAATGGCAAAACAAAGGGAGAAAACCCTTTCCTCCCCAGGCTCAGCTTCTGTCCAACGTTTCCCATTAACCCCTTAAATTCTTCTGCGACACATTATATTCACTCCTTGTCAGTTCCTAGAGTGATAGACACAGAAGGTTGGCTTGGAAGCAGGATGATTTCTTGCTGCTGCTCCTGTTTTCCTGCCCTTTTTTTTTTTTTTCTTAATCCTTTCTCTTCACCCGTTTCCTGCTTGCCTTGGTTCTCCACAGCTGTGGACCCACAGGGGTGTCCCTGCTTCAGTGTTGGTCACCCCATAGCTGCAGTCACATCAAAGGTATACTTCCTCTTATAAAATTTCCTTTGCTGTCTCCTCCTGTGTTTCTTCACGTGTCCCTCCTAAACCTCCCTGTCCCCGTGCTGTCATTCTCCCCTGCCCATGCTGGGGCAGTGGGGCCAGGGCCCTCTCACTGGCCAGAGCACAGTGGCAGCATGGGTTGGTACCAGCACGGGGCAGTCCCTGCTCCTCTCCCATGCAGGTCATCCTGCTTCCAAAGCTCTGACAGTGATGCCTTTACACTCACTGGGGGGAAGGTGGGACATGCTTGTTAAAAGGAGGGAGGGCTAGCAAATACTAAATCAGAAATGGTTACCAGTCCTCACACACCAGTTGTGTTGAGGTACCAAGAATTTCAGCCATGCTGAGCAACACAGAGAACACAAGTACAGCTGCTGTACTATTCTGAAGGAATGTACGTGTGGTTGGGCTATGAAAGTCTTGATTTGTGGCAGCTCCTTCATTTCTTTTGCTTTGCGATGTTGCCCAATCTCCTTAACTTTTTAATATCTCCTTCTGTGTAATTATCAAGACCAGTATGGTAGAATCAGGAACTTTGTAAAACTTAGATTGAAGACTTGAGGCACATGCTGTGGTAGCCCAAGGTCAGAGGCATGACATGAATGCAGGGGTCCTTCAGCTTTTCCCCTGAGAGTTTTTGGAAGAGGGCTGCATGCATATGCTGTGCAAGTCAGTTTAGGAGGGGCTGAGAGAAAAGAGAGGATCAAAAAAATCTAGAAAGCTGGTGTATTTGACATTGGATGGGAAGATCTCCCCTTGAAGTTGTCCCAAGATCTGTCTGAATAACGAGGCCTGTCATGGGTAGACAGATAAAGACTAACTGCTCGATAATGGCAGCAATAACATTTTATCATTGGTAGAAAATATTCCATGAGGGGCCTGATAACATAGCCAGGGAACATGCGTGACTTATTCACCTGAACCTGGCATCTCCCCTTCAAAATAGTTTCTGTGGGCAACAAAATGCAGACTAGTGTTTTTCCCTGGACAGTAGAGCACAAGCTGAGCCTTGGGGTCCTTTAGCAACAGGAGAAGAAACAAGCAACATTTCTAGGACTCCTTGCTTGTGCCAGCTGGACTTTCGATTGAGCTGTAGAAAGCAGATGTCATAGTACTGTGGAACTAAGAGTTTGCTTTAGAGCTAACTCTGCAACAAGGAATTACTTTACTTGTTTCGTCAGTGTTGTTTTAAAGAGAGGAACCTTTTTTGACAGTCTGCCCTTTTCACAGTCTATTTGTGTTTGTCAGCCTAATTTGAGCTTTAAAAAAAAATCTTGCATCAGTGTGAGTATCACAGTGGGAACTTGGGGAAGCTGGAGATGCTTGAGAATCTGTCAGGTAAAGGTTGTTTGTGCTCATCAAATAGAGTGTGCACAGTTTGGGATCATTGGGTGCCTCTTCTTTCTTTGGGAAACCCTAGAACCAGGGACCCAGTGGGAGTGACGTGTCAGCTCTGAGTTCCATCAGGGCAGCTCTTGTGGCCTTTTGACTAGAAGAGCAGCTGGCAGTGGAGGCAAAGATAAAAACTCACCAGCCATACTGTTATTCAGAAGGGATGTAAGAGCCACTACAAGTTATCCTATTGATAACTGGAACAGCTACCTGAAAATGCAGAGGGCCACCATCCAAATTCTCTTTTATCACGTTATGCACATGCCAAATATATATGTTTAAGATTTGCCAGCAGTCTTCTTTCAATTGTATTCTCCCTGTTCTGTACAGTGTATTAATTTTAGGAATCTGCTTCTGTATAGTTTAAAACCCTGTGAAACAGTGCCTGTGTTTGCCCCTCAGAAATCCCTTAATTGTGGATGCTGCTTCCCTCCAGTAAATGTGGCCCTGGAACATGCCAACATGTACACAATATTATGTGCTACAGCTGGCAGATCCAGAGACCCCTTTGAGCCAAAAGTGTATAATATTTAATTATTTTTCTTGTATTCCACTGTCTTCTAATACCACTGTAAAAAAAATCTTCACTATTCTGTATTTCACCTGAACCCATCCCATCTCAGCAGCTGGAGTGAAAGTAGCTATGTTTTTGCCATAAAATGTAAATCATCAATTTCCTTGTGTGAGTTGCTCTTTGTGGCTATCTCAGGCCAGCAGTACTGTTGCTGAAGATCAGGCACTTGCGCTAGGAATGTGCATGGAAAGAATTTCAGTGTCTCTGGAACATGGAGTTAACCATTACTGCTGTTGAAATAACATACATTTTGATCTCTGGTGTGTTTGTTTCTCTCACCATTCAGTCAGGGCTCAAAGGTGACAGAAAAAGCAGATTGTCCTTTAGCTTAATAGGTTGCCCTGCTGTTTTCTGATGCAGAGATCCCTGGCTTAATTTATTGCTGGAATGGATTGCTTCCAAATAAGGATAATCCTCCTCATGCTGTTTCTTCACTTGGTTACCTTCCTGTTCTTTTTTCTGGCAACATCCGCCTCTGCAATTCCGGTTTATTCTTGCCAAAAGACTCTTATTCATTTGCTGTGTTTATTGTAGTTCTGGTCCTAAACCTGCTATCTTCAGTAGCTTAAAACTTTTCAAGACAATTGCTTCAGGGGCTTGAACTTTTTTCTCATGTTTTCAACCCAAAAGTGAGTTCCAGAAGAGGAATCTGGTTGGCTGTGTTGATAGTGAGGATTTTGAAGTCATGCCTTTTTTTTTCTGGCTAAATACATTGAAAATAATTACTTTGTGGTAGATCGACTCCTGCTTACACCAGGGAGAGGAAATGCCAGAAGTTTCCTATCGTGAAATTTCTACAGGAAAGCAGCATATAATGCAAAAGCATCTCTCACAGCTGCTGTATAATAAAAACAGATGTTTAATCTGGCTTAATGGATCCCCTTGACCCTTGAGGCTGGACCAAGCTTTCACCAGCGTTCTCATGTCAGTAAAGAGTAAAAACCACTTTCAAAAGACATGATTGGGTTTTACCTTCAAAACATCAAGTCCTCTCATATCTGAAGTGGCTTTAGCACTCTCTGCTCCTGCCTGTCCCACTGTTGCACTTACTGTACTCATGTGCCTGCAGAAAAGAAGATACTAGAGATGAGAGAAGTGCAACTCCAAATTCACTGTGATTGATTGCAGAGCCCAAGTCAGTCTGATTTTGTTTCTCATTCCCTGAACAGGCAAAAGGAATAGTATGTGATTGTCTCTCCCCCACTCCAATTTATGAATTCTCATCCATTCTTCTTCTCTCTTTTTGTGTGGGGCTTTTTTTTTTTCTTTTTCTTTGGAGGTGGGCAAGGGCAGTGGAAAAGAAGTTAGAGCTTTTGCAACATTCCTCTCCATACAGTCTTTTTTCAGGTTTACAGTGAATGGGCAATGACTCTCACTTGCAATCTGTAGCTAAGTGTTGTAGTACTGGGAAAGAGCACTGTAACTTAATTTTAACGTTGTGCAAACTTAATTATCAGCAGCAATTCATTTATGGCAGTAATTTTCAACAAGAAACTCATCTTTTAAATAGAGGTTGAAAAGAGAGTGTGAGAATGCATTTAAGACAGAGAAAACTTGCTGTCTAACCTCAAGAAATGTTCCTATTCAAACATCTTAAGCCATGCTCTTCCAGACGCTTGTCTCCCTCTGTGAGAGGCCCAAGATAAGGTTGCTCTCTGAACCTTGGAAAAATTAATTTCTCAGCTCCTGTATGATTAACATCTCAACTGGAAAGTTGCATCAACACAGCTATTTGGTGCTAGACTAATTGCTGTGTCTCAACAAGGGGTATGGTGTTTTCTCACACAGAAATCCACTGCTGGGCAGCAGCTGCGTTAGTGTGACAGTCAGCTTTCCTTCCTTAAAACCAGTGAAGGGTGTTCTGCCTCAGACCTCCACACTGGTTGTTGGAGCATTGATTGAAATTTGAAGTCATGCTCTTTCTGTCTGACCTTTAGACAAGAATGACTTTAAAATCTGAGCATTGCCCTGTCACCAAGGGACAGGGCAAAGTTGCAACAGGGCCTGGATAAGAAGGCACTGTGGAATGGGAAGTTGACTGCTCACCTGTAGTGCAAAACAAGCTCATTGATACGCAGGAGACTTCAGTCTCTGTGACTTTCAATGTCTTCTACAGCATCAAACTGATATTTCAAAGAGATTAAGAACTGAAGGGAACATATGATATCCATTTAAAGCCAAGACTTCAGATTTAATGAAGACTGTATCAGAATGAGATATGATTCAGATATCAAATTACATTTGTTTAGCCAAACACAGCTTAATAAATCACAGCAACATTTAATAAATATTTATCTTCTTTTAATCACCAGTTAGTGGTTTTTCTGATCTCTCCATTCCCTTAATGGCTCACTCCTGTATTTATTAAATGTGATTTCCATTTCTCAAATAATCAATACATCTTTTTATATTTTATAATTTGGGCAGCTTTACTGAACTTTTGTGAGATTTAATTAAGATTAAGGTTTAATCTTTAATTTCAATATATAAATTACCATGCATTCTCCATTAAGACATTATTTGGTAACCTCATTTGGTTTGAAATCTTGACTGGAAATGTGGCAAACTCAACAGTATTTACAGTACAAATGTTAATGAACTTCAGAAGAATCTTTGAATTGGAGAAGGAACTCAGCTGCAATTACATCTCCTTAGCTGATGTGGGTATGCAGTAAAAATGTGAAATGGGCAATAAGAAAGGTAGATTCTGTGTGTCTGACAAAGCTTGGGTTTGCATGGGTACCTGGAACAGGAGTAGGAGTCAGGGTGAGGTCAGTTGGAAAACAGCAGCCTGTGGAAACGATAACACTTGTAAACGATGACTCAGGCACCACACAATGTGCAGTGTGCAGGGAGACTCTGAGTAGGTTTGAGTCTAGCAGAGTATTTTCTATGCCACATGCCCACACCTGCTAGAATCCATGGATTCAGCCATGCTCAAGCAATAAGAGGAGAGACCCCCAAGTCTGGCCAAGGTGCTGCTGGTGGGAATGGCTCCTCAGCTCTTGGTAAGACCTTGACTCCCACCAAAAATCTACCCAAAATGATGCTGTGTAGCAGTTCTGTACCCTCTTCTCCATCATTATCAGCTCCATAAGTTAATATTAATCTGTAAAGCTCTGCAGACGGTTGTCAAAGACTAATTTACATTTCAGGACATGTCAATTTTGTGTCCCTTTTCCTGGCCCAGGTATGCCATGGGTCTCGTCTGTTTGCTGGCCTGGCTGTCCTTTCCATGATGTGGATATCTTGTCAGAACTTGAGCATGCACCTGGATCCTAGACAAAACTCTTAGGTTCCACAATGCAGGTAGAGCTTATGTCCCCAGAGTGACTTTAGCAGGTTTTTCAAGTCAGAGATACTTGAGTCTGGCTAGGAGCTCATACTGTTTCACGACTTTGGCATTGCTGGTTTGCTTGATATTGGTCAAAAGTTAAATGACTTTTTTACTTTGGGTTTTTGTGTTGGTTTTTCATTTGTTTGTTTGGTTTCTTTTCCCCACATAAGAGAGCTAAGCCCCCTGTAGGATCTCATGATGTGCAGGAAACTTTCTTTGGTTTACCTATAGAACCAAGGATATAATCACTAAAAAAGCCATAAGGATGAATGTAATATTTATAAAGTTAATGCACTGGTCTTTGAAAAAGCTGTGCTTCCCTAACATCTGTCATGTATCAATATAATAGTCTCTGAATTTTGCATGACTCCAGAGCATCCCATCTGCTACGGCCCCATCCAGCAAACTACTGCCTGGAATGGTCAAAGTGCCTCTTTTTCCACACCTAATATATCCCTGCCCCACCCCAGGTGGGATAAAGGCCTTCCTGACTCCAACACAGGTATCATTCTTGCACAAAATTTCAAAGATTGCGTAAGAATTCTCACTTGGCCACTAGACAAGAATCCATCCTAGTAATATCACCCAATCTTGAAAAGCTACTTAACCAGTTTTTATATGGGTTTAACTCCTTCAGCAGTAACCTGTCATGTCTTCTTGGTATTCCTTTCTCTAGCTGTATAATGTGGCAAGGTAAAATACAGACTCAGATGCTTCATACTGCTTTTCATAGACTTCTGCAGCACAGACGTCTGATATCTCCTCTGGGAAACAGATACTGCTTTTAATTAGTGAAGGGGTATCCCCGTCTCTGGTTCTATCCATCTCACTAGTGCAATATAATTCTTCACTTAAGTTTACTTTGATTATTGCTCCCTTTTAGGGGCCCTTTTCCTTCTGCAGATGTCCTAGGCACACTGTTGAAATGGAGGAGGTTATCTGAAGAACTTTGCTTCCCTGCCTCCATCATTGGTACTGTAATGAGATATCCCTCAGACTGGAAAGAGGGGTTGAAAAGAGTGGACCAGGACACAGAAAGGAATGCCTGGAGTTGCTACACAAGCTGTTTCTGAGAAATAGTGTCCCAAACTACCTATTCTGTTAGCTGTTCCAGCAGAAGGCAACAGTGTGCCTACTGACACAACAAAGGAGCAGGATTTGTTTCCTTTAGCTCCTCTAAACCCTCTGGTTTGCTACCCATTGCAGGTTTTGAAAGTGCCTGTAATGAAATTGTTTGCAGTACCAAGGAGCTGGATTGGATCCAGAGATCCTTTAAAGACCTAAACTGCTTTAGAGTAAAATATTACTTTCTAGTATAGTCACCAACACATCACACTTTCTGAGATTCAACAGATTAGATGCATTAATCCAACACATGGGGTAATGTTCATATTGACTATCCAAAACAGAGTTATTTTCAGACTGTTTACTACTGCTTTCTCTCTGTCTTGAAATTCCTTGGTGGTGTCTTGCAGAGACTAGGGGGTTTGAAAGGCAGCTGAATTGTCTTGTAAATGGCAAACTTGAGTCCTGGACTGTGATAGTGTCTGACTGTGATCAGCCTGTGGCACCATTTGGGATTGTTGCCTTGTGAAACCCTGCAGTGTTTGGGGTATGTTGGGGCAAGTTTGCTGGGTAACAGGCTCGACATTTGGAAGTAACAACCTTACAGTAACCACACTGAAGTCCTTTATTAATTGAACTTCCTTATTTTAAGGAGACACACTGGTAAACTTACCAGCCCAATCTAATAGTACAAGCAGAGGACATGAACAAGGGATACCATCACTCTTACCTAATTGCTGACATCAAGATGTCATTTGGCTTTGGGCAAGTTTGTTATAATCTTGTAGCAAGAACTCTGGATTATGTTTCTGTTTACTTTTGCTATAGTTTATCTCTCTGCACCACAGAAATGGTGAGTCCCTGCAGTCGCAGAAATGCTAGAAGAACAATAAATTATAGAGGAATGAATGTTCCTTTCATTAACATCTCCCCAAATTATTAGTACTCATCACGTTGAAAACAAGGGACCAGGAGGTTGACATCTGTTCTCTGTCATCAGAGTATGCTGTGAGATTCTGGGGAGCTTTGCTGCAGATTCTGTAGACCAAACAGTTCAGATAAAATACAAAAGGTTAAAGAGGAGGAGCTAGCTGCCTAAATGAGGGAAAACATTAAAAGCAATTAATGTACAGAAAGAGAAGTACATCAACAGCAAAGCAGGTGAAGTCCTGGCTGACCAGCCAGCTGTCTGCATCTATCACTGCTCAGAACATGCAGACAGACATTTTGTTGTGCATATCCTGCAGCTATTCGGCACTAAGGCAAGGATGCTTAGGGAGAAACGGAGACAGAGAAGAGCAGACCTTTGAAGGGAATTTTGGACAGATGTAGGAGAAAAAAAAAATCACACTTTCTGGTAAAGCTGAAAAATAAGGTAGGAACACCAGGGGCTGGGCACTGGGAAGAGTCTTCCACCCCATTATGTCACTCAGAGGGGAAAGGAGGCAAGCAGTTGCACTGTTGGGAGCATTGTCCTTCCCTCTCCCACCCCTGTGCCGTGTAGAGAATGCATAGCCTTGCCTTCTACATCCTGTAAGGATGATTGCTGCTATGCTATGCCAGTTGCATGGCTGCCAACCTATTCTAATTTGCATGTAATGTATGGCAAAGCCATAATGTCATTTCATTGCATAGATCTTGCCAGAGACCGCATTCAGAAGCCTGCTATGCAGTTTCTGGCTCTGACTTCACAGCATTAGTTACCCCATCAGCCCCTTTGGCACTGAGCTTCCAAAATCGAGTCCAGATGCCAATTACTTTAATAAGGCTGCAGATACTAAAAACAACACCCCACACACACACCTTGCCCCTGGCTACTGTTTCCCTGGGAGAAGGCATGGGCAGTTTTGACAGACACTTATTTTTTTGCAATGAAGCATGCAAGAACATCTGGGAAAAGAGAGGGACTTCACAGTTGTCTGTAACTGGGAAGAAAAAGGCAGCTTGGCACAACTGACTTGGATGTCTTTGGCTGACAAATATCATGTGAGTTGTGCCTTGTGAACGCAGAGCAGCCTGATGCCTTCAAAGTACACCAGATGCAGAGGTATCACTTTCCTGGAAGCACTGCTATTATTCTGCTTCCTTCTTATTATTAATGTTATAGCCTCAGCAGGAAAGCTGGATGTGAGATAGGGCCACAGTTAGGAGAGGTTTGGGTTGAGCATGCTGGTTATCTGAGAGAAGGGTTTGCAGCCAAGCCTGTGCATGTCTGGAGGGAACTCAGTGTAGGCTAGCCAGGATTTCATGGTGCTAAGGCTCTACCAAAGGCAAAGCCTTCTACACACTTGTATGTGCACAAGGGCTTAAAAATAGGCTTTTTCTTTGGTTCTGACAACTATGGGTCTCACCCCCTTATGCTGAAGGGGAAATGGCACAGCTTGGAGGAGATAACTCCGCCTGTGTTCTTCCCTAAGTTCAATCACTAGAATGCAGCATTAGAGATGACTCACTCCAGCCATCAAGGTCCTCAAATCTATGAGGATTGCCAAATAGTAATAGATCTGTCCTTTCCAGGCACAATTACCAAATCAAACAAAAAGGGATGCAGTCTCATCTCCATTGCAAACTCTGGGACAGAGAAATCCTGTTTCGTTCAGCTCTTTCAGTTTGATTTGTGTAGCACAAGAGGACACTGACCTATAATCACAGAGCCTGAGTGCAGCTGCAGTCCATCAGTTGAGATGGTGACAGCAGTGTGTAAAATGAAAGAAGTCCACTGAAATCGGTGGAATTGTTGCCACTCTCATGAGACTTGAGGCCAAGGTGAGAACAGGGGAGTAACACAGTGGCTGTGGACTTATTCGCTTGCCTCAGTTTCTCCATCTGAGAACTTGTTGATGACATCCTTTTATTATATTGCATTGTGTATTTGAGATTGCTGTGTTGTCTGCAAAGGTGGTTGTAATCCTCAGATGTTGCGGGAGTGGGAGGGATTATCATCATTATTTCTGACAGGCAGCTACAATTCATCTTTGCTTACCAGACCCCTATGGTTGTTTTATTGTGAAACGAGTAAAGGTTATTTCAGTGTGGGAATCATGTGAGCTTATTTGTTGTTGAGCCTGGTAATAAATTGGCTCCAGACAGTGTTGCTTGAGCTGTGCAAACAGAGAAAATTTTATGATTCTTAATCTAATTTGTGTTTTCTATTTCACACTATTTGTATTCTCTCAATGTCTGAAAACACTTCTTTACCATTTGATCAGGACTTTTCACATTTGATGAATGCTGATTATTTCCTTTGCTCTTTTCTTGAGGTTTTGTGGTTTTGTTTTCGTTTGTTTGTGTGGGTTTTTCAGGGGAGGGGGGTTTGTTTGGTTGGTTTTTTGGGGTTTTTTTTGTGATAAATACAAAACAATTACTTAATTAAGTCAGTCTCTGGAAAGTAGAGGGGTGTTTTAGTTATTTTAAGCTCCCTCCACTGGAGGCTTCTGCAACAGCATTGGTGAATGAAGCAAGCTGGCACAAATACCATTTGAATTGTTTTTATGCTGTGCGTTCCTGTAAGAAGTATGAGAAACGGAGGTGGTGTTTAAGTCCAACTTTTTCTGTGTGGGGATCTTAAAGCCTTTCACGTACACTAAAGGCTCAACCCTTGCTACAGGCCTTTGGGACGTGAAGGCAGTGCTTTCAGGGCAAAATATATGGATGCAGTTTGGAAGGAACTTTAAGGGATGTACGAAGGGATAGAATGACAGAAGGAATGTCAGATCATGGTGATAGCTGCAGAGAAAGTTCTTGAACCATTTTGAATGGACAGCAAATGTGGTAGCAGAAGAGAAGATGGTATTGTCCAAGGTGAGAAAGCCGGGAAAAGGAGTCAAATGAAAGGTTCACAAGATTGAATGAAATACACAAAATGAAAACTCTTCAAGTATTCTTCCACCTTTTCTCCAAGGGTCAGCACACACCCTTCTATCTCATGTCTTCTGCTCAGAACAACTTCTCTAAATCCTATTGCATGCTTATTGCAAGGAAGAAACCTGCTGCTCGGAGCATTGCCTGCAGTAATGTTACTGCATGTCACCCTGCCCCTCCTCACCTGTGCACAGTGCCTGAGGAGCCCTCCCTCATCAGGGACAGCTTTGCAAGGGTGTCATGACAGCACAGAGAGAAAGCTGTACTGCATGGTGCTTTCTCTTCATTTTTATGTACAGCTTTTAATAGCTGTGTAATAAACCAGTATTGATGAAAGAGGTCATTTAAGCATTAACTTATTTAGTTTTCTGCAATGAGCTGATGTTTAATTAATGCATAATAACTTTTTGCAACCAAATATATCCTTTTAGATTTACTATAAGGGGCAGTATGAAAATGAACTTAAGCGGCCAATGACTGCAAATGTATTTATTAAGGTTTAAACATGTGTAAATGAGTTTATTCTTATTTGTGGAGCTGTTAAACTACAGTAAATATGTTATTTGTCAATTGGTGGTTAATTAACATCCATTAGTTCTCCATTAAGAGCACAGTTTGGTGTCTGAATTTCCTTGCCTTAGTGCTAACTTTGAATCAGGGCTGTATTATTTTCCTCTTTCTACCCGACAGTTTTCAAAATCCAGTGCCAGTCCTTTGATTTTACCTTGCACGGCAGGAAATTCAAAAAGGGAGAAGTGGAATTTTATTGCCCAATGTCACAGCTTCCATTTAGGAACTTGGCAGCTTCCTTCTTCACACATCTTTCTCCTTCAGACTTTGGAAGCCAGAGCAAGTTGTAGAGCTGTCTCAGGTGTTTAATGCCTTTGTACATCTGCGAGGGTTTTAGGAGACGTTAATGCAAAAGCTGCTAACACCTGCATGGAGGATGGAGGCTGGGCAGATCATGGAAGTCCTGTTTCATCCCGAAGGAAATATCCTGAATAAAGGCTTTTAGGGGCAGGTGGATTAGGTACGGGGAGTATCCCCTCTGAGCGTGCCGCTATGTCAGCAAACAACCACAAGGTGACACTGTCCCAGTACATTATTTATGTTTTGACAGAGGAACGTATACATTTCACATAAAAGATGGTTCTAAGCATCAGCATCCGCTCCCTGTGTCTTCGCTGAGAATTAAAGGTCTCTGCCAGGCATCATGCACATGTTAAATCTAGAAAACAGGGAGATTTTCAAATTACCTTCAATACATATAAGCATTGTCTTGTTACAGAGTGGATAGCCTTTTAAAGAGTAACAGTCCCATCCTCCTTCGTTTACTTACAAAGGTGTTTGAGAACTTTGTCCTACAACTGAAAGATGCCAGATCAGTCATCATCAGAGCAGTTTTGTCTTTCTCCTCTGTTCCTTTGCAGCTATCAACCTTTGAGGTTGTGGAATATGTTGCTTACAGGTAGAGCTGGGGAAAGTCCTGTTGCTTTCTTCGTTTGTGCAAATACACAAGTAGAGAAGTACAGGCCTGAGAGGCTTTTTACAAGGTAGGCTTTTACTCAGAAATATTTATTTATTTATATGCAAGAATGCTTTGGTTGCTTGCTGGAGTTGTGCATAGATGGTTACACCAAGTGAGGTTAAGCTGTGCTATGTGTGTAACTCAGGTGTTGAGTAATAAGATCTGACATACATGTAAATTACTAATACAATAAGCATCTGGAAATGAGTCACTATAATGTATGTCAGATTTTACAGTCACACATAGTATCAGAAGCATCTGTGGGAAAAAAATTCTGTATAGTACACTAAAATACAGGTAAAAGGGAATGTTTGTAAGGGTAGACTCTGGACCTGATTTTCCCCAGCGTGATGCTTGTTTACATCTGACTACCCTGTTTTACCAGGTCAGGTTTAAGGAATTAACTGGGTTGCTTGTGTGTGTAATCATGAATAATCAGCTGTATCTGACACTGTTCAGTTGCCACATGGTCTGTGACGGCAAACATCTCCTTTAGTTTTAACATTAGCTAAATCAGTAGCAATGTTAACTGCTTCCCCTTGGTTTTTCCCTCATGAACCTGCAGTCTCCCTGTGATTTGTTCCTCTGAAATTATTAAAGGAACAGTCTTAGAAAACAACAGAAGTTTAATTGGCTCAGTCTTGTTTGATCAGTTATCAAAGTCCCCCCTTCAGTATCCTAGTAGCTGGGACCACCAAGATAGATTCATCCCTCCTCCCCCCATGTGTGTGTAAGGGGAGCACCAATGAAGCACTGAAACATTCAGACCAGTTCTAGAAATGCAGTAAATGTAAATGGGCTTTGCTAGAAAAGCAGCAGCTTGTTCAGGCTCCTTCTGGTCCCATGCACATTTCCAGCCTCACTGGAGAGGGAGCTCTTTGTCATAACTGATGGGGTAGCTGAGAGGAGCTGCCTGGCATTGTAGGTATTAAAATTATGCAACCTACAGAGAAGTGTGCCTTGTCGGGAAGCATCTGGATATGTAATCTACCTGCTGTGAAGTTATATTAGCAGCTTTAGTTTGAGGTGGGACATCTGTAAGTAGCAATCATGACCTTTCCTTCTCTTCCCCTCCAGTTCTAGACAAGCCAGTCCTTGAAAGAACAAATCTGTAAGCCGCAAACCAGTGGACATGATGACCATATCAGCTGTAGGCATAAACCCAAGGTAGCAGCTGCAGCAGAAACTTCCTCCTTTAGCTCCCTGTACACAGGCTTGACTTGAAAGGACTCATCCCAAAAAGTCAAATCTACAATAGGATGCTTTACTGACCCTTAGGAGGAGAGCTAGAGTGGCTTCTAAAGCATGAAATTATCCATATTTATTTCTTCACTAAATTGTCCAGCTCTCCATGCTGCAGTCAGTGCTTCCCATTCAGGAGCTCAGTAGAGGCAGTAAGGAACAGTTCCATGATGTTTTTTCTGCAGAACAGTAGAACAGGCAGGCCAAGCCTTAGGGGAAGATGGGGACAGGCAGTGCCTAGCTAATAGAGTTATCAAGTTCAGTGGGAGAACGTGAACTGCAACTCCTAGGAGGCATTCCTTCCCAGAGGCAGGTGTATTGTTGAGAGACTCAAAAGAACCCAAACAAACAAAAAAAAACCCCACTGAATTCATAATGGTAAAATATTTGGTTCCATAAAAAACGCCAAAATTTCCTAATCAACCTTGGCCCTTTTTTAACATATTCTTGATTTTGGAAATTTGTAAAAAATATTTCAACTCTTTCTCTAATTTAGGATGAATAGTAGTGATGAAGTTGTTGGAATTTTCCACACAGAAAAAGTCCTGATTTGTTTTTTTCCTAAGCTCAGCTTTAAAAATTGAGGTAGCTGCACTTGTTTCTGTGAAGTGCTTTGATATCCATGGATGAAAAGATCTATAGAAGTGCTAATTATTGTCATACTGGTTTTAATTATTCTGTCATAGTGACGGAGCGACTGCCAGTTTTCAGCCAGCAATGTTTTTGTAAAAGATGTTGTCCAGTCCACAGTTTTCATTGAAATAGTCAGATACTTCTTTTTAATTGTTTTAAAAGAAAGGGGGGGGAGAAAATCCTCTCCCTACTCAGCAGCTGCTACAATTCTCTGATGGAAGTTCAAATCTGCCTGCATTTGTACAGGATGTTAGTATCGGGATGGTAATGAGGAGAGGAGATGCAAAGCTCCAATTGTTAGATACTACAGAGAAAATAGTGGGAACTGATAATAAGGCTGAGGCTCTCTGAAATTTGCTGCTTACAATAATTTAAAATGGAAAATATCATTTCCAAAAATTTGGGAATGGTGTGATTTTCACCTCTTTTATTATTGCTGTTCTTGTTATTTATTTGAAGTACATTTTATTCTTGTTCTGTGAAGGTCTAAATGAAGTACTGAGTTTCCAGTCAGCTCAAACTGACTCAGCTGAACTTTTTAATTCAATTAGTTTGCAGAAAAACTTTGTTTATCTATCAATACCACTGGTTGTCACAGGAGCTGTAGTTTAAAGGCCTCAGTGCTTTCCTCTTTTCAGCTGTTCGGCTTCGCTGTGCTTCAACTCCCCATAAGGCATCATGCTCATGCAAGGCCAGTGTCATGGCAGTGGAACCCCATGGCTACACAGGAGAAACGTGTTTATCTCTGAAAAACTACCCAGTAAAAATTTGAGTGGTTTACCTAAGGTAGTCCAGCAAAGATAGACTACTTGGTGAGGCAGTGCTGGCTGGAGTTTAATGCATATTCTAAGGGAGGATTTAGGACCAGGCAAACAAATATGCATTAGCCCATCTAGTGTGTTCTGCTCTCACGGTGGAACATGTGCCATGATTACACTGAGGGAAAGGAACCGTGCAGGATCAGAAGTGACTGACTGTTAGTGACCTGAGCTACAACCCAAATATCAAGCAGGACTTCTGTGGAAGTGATCTAAAGGTATTCATATCACACAGCAGCCATTCCCCAAGGGATAAGAGGCTGCCACATAGTAAGGACATCAATGGATATGAGTTACTCAGTTCCAGAGGTGCAGCATTTTAGAGCAGGCTCCATCTGTGCAATTTATGGGAACAAGATGAAACTGTGCAAAATGCTTCATAATTGCGTTATGCCATCTAGAGAAAAAGCACTTTCAGAAGACATAACTGGCATTGGCAGGTCACTCCCTCATTGCCATGGCTTTGTGTGTCCCTATGTCAGTAAACATCTAGGGCAAGCAGTGACTCTTCAAGATGGACACTGGGCAGTTGGTCTCCTTATAAAGGTAACAGTGACACTTCTTTGGAGAAGAAACTTTCACCCTGGCTTGGAAAATGACCTGTCAGACCATTAAAACACAGAGGTGATTTGCTTTTTCCCTCCTATGCACTCTTTGTTTGTTTTCCATTTATTTCCAGTTACATGGTCTAGTTACTCAAAGCCAACACGATGCAGCAAATGGGAACTAAGCAAAGTCTTAAATATCAAAGTCTTTCCATGCATGTATTCTTTGTTTTAGTGTTAAAAAAAAAATAAAAAGAAAAGGTCATTTATGTAAATGCCTTTTATGCAGCAAGCAGTAATATTGCATTGAAGTTTATTAATATGAAGCAGAAAGATTTTGCCCATCAGTGCAGTTACTGCCAGTTGTTGCCTGAGGATTATGAGGCTTTTAAAGAGATAATATGCAGTTATTTTTCCTGTTCTGGCGAGAGCCTGGTGGTTCTCTGTGTGAGTCAGATGTAAAGCAGAGGAAGCACATACGGTGATTGTGTCACCAGAACCTAAAGAGCCCCTTTTATACTCTGGTGTTTATTGTCTGACTAGGCACCACTAGGTCTGTGGCCTGGTGGCATTCAGGTGACTGTCCCACCTGAGCAAGTGAAAGGGCAGAAGAAAGAATATAATTTCTTCTTCAGTGAGTTGTCCAGAGAAACAGCACAAGGGAAGTGATGAATGTATATGGCCAGTCCTCTTTCTGAAGGGGCAGTGGATATACTTAATGTGCTGTCATACCTCAGAGGCAGGGAATTTTCTTTTGGAATTGATGTTGAAAACCTAAATGTAAGTCATGTAAAAGTAACTTGTAGATTTGGGGAAATCTTACAAAATGCCTTCATTTAGGAAAGAAAAATCAGGGTGGATTCACACAGGTACTGGGACAGGCAGCATTTTCTTTCCTTCCCTGTGGTCAGATGTCATGAACCAAAGGAAGACAATTTCAGTATAAGCCTCAGTTTGTGTGTGTGAACTGACATGGAGCAGTTGAAATTCTGCCAGCCTGGTAGCTGGCCTCCACTTGCTTGTGCCCAGGATCAGGTCCATGCTACAAATCCCTGTTGCTCTAATCATAGGCACAAGGAAATGTGATGCTGAATTGTGACACTGCAAGATTCAAAGTGCAAGTGCAGCTCTAGCCTTGTAATTTTTGTGCCAAGAGTGTTGACTGGGGGAGTGAAGAGTTAGGAAGTATGTTACAGCCTCATCAGCAGAATGTCAACTTAAGATGGCTTTGCCAACAGAGCTAAACCTTTAGGTCTTTCTCATGGGAGCTTTAAGGTGAAGCTATCTTTGGGGGCCTGTATTAGCAGCCTAATGAAAACAAGGCAGTATGATTTTAACATATGCAAAGCATAATGGCAAGAAGTAGCTTGAGGTTTAACTAACTGATTTTTTTAATACATCATGGAAGCACACTGCCTTATTTGTGCTAAGCTGTTAATACACATTAGGTAGCTAAGTACATGTTCTTTGCACTTCTTAATACCCAGTACGAACAGAGCAAGAACAGTTTTCTTAAAAGAACGTCTATACCAAGTTAAAATCCTAAATGCAGGCCCTAATTGGAATTTTCCTTTCTTTTGATTGAATATAAGTCTTACTGTGGGCTTTCTGTATTTTCTTTTGAGGATGTCTGATGAGGGAATAAGACAAAATGTTTTTTACATTGGTTTTTCTTCTTTAATTTTCATTGCTTATATTCCAAAAGTTGTTAAGAAATAATGAGAAAGCATTAATCATTTCTCTGGCTTGTCTAAGACAAATGGAGGGAATCTACAAATAATACTGAATGCTTTGGGGGGTTTTGTTTGTGTTTTAGTTTTTTGAAAAATTTCCTAGTCTTAACCTCTGTTTCCCTTAATTTTCCAAAGTTTTGTATTCTGACTTAGTATTAATATGAAGTAGTTGCTGAAGTTGCCAGATGAGTCATCAAAACAGCTTTGCATTTTTCAGAGGAATGCTAGAATTTGGTAATCTCTTCCACTCTGGTGAAATAGTCAAGTGTCATGGTTTAACCCCAGACAGCAACCAAGGACCCCACAGTTGCCTGCCCACCTACCCCCAGCAGCACAGTGAAGGGGGAGGAGAATGAGGAACAAAAAAAGTAAAACTCATGGGTTCAGATAACAACCATCCAACAACTGAAACAAAATAAAATATAATAACAGTAGTAATAAAGAGGTAAAACCCAAGAGAAAACAAATGATGCACACACAATTGCTCACTACCTGCTGACCAATGCCAAACCCACCCCTGATCTCCAAACAGCCCCCTTTCTGGATAACTCCCACAATTGTATATAAACTGGGCATGGCATTGTATGGTATGAAATATTCCTTTGACCAGTTGGAATCAACTGTCCTGGCCATGCTCCCTCATGGCTTTTTGTGCATATCTTCATTTGCAGAGCACGGGAAATGAAAAGGTCCTTGACTTAGGTGAAGTGCTATTTAGCAACAACCAAACATCAGTATGTTATCAACATTATTCTCATACTGAATCCAAAACACAGCACTGTT
>VXAU01004951.1:984870-1000002 GCA_013399695.1 Formicarius rufipectus
TAGCTACTAAAAAAAAAAAAAAAAGAATTCTCTTACAGCCCAAACCAGGACTTTGAGGAAGAAAAGAGCTGCTGGATTCAGGGAATCAAAGTTGAGCAGCTTGTGCACCCTTTTTGGATTTGCTATTAGAGCTTCATTAGCCTGATAATTACATTCCAATCACAAAATGTTTATCTCTGTATACTAAACCCCATCCATCTCTCTTACAGCTATCCAAACACTTGCCAGCTTTATGGAAAGATACTACAGGAACTAGAAACAATGGACACCAGTGTCACATTGTAAAAGCTCTTGACTGCACAGCTAAGGGTCACCTGTCCAATACTGATGAGATATTAAATCTTTCTGTAGGGAGTTGAATGTGTACAGTAAACTAAAAGTACATTGCATGTTGCCCAGTCATCGATACATTGACTCTGTCTTGGCCAAGGTGCTCAAACAGTGTGTTTTAGGATTGACTCCTGAGACTGAGGAGATATTTAGAAAGCTGAAGAATCATACTGGAATTTATAAGGAAGTCTTGATTTCCATGTGAAATAGCAGGGGTTTGCCCTTTCTGTCTAAGCTGATTTGGAAGAAAGCATTGTTTCCTGACAAAAAGACCATAGAGCTTAAAACTTTATTCTTTTCAGTCATCTCAGTAGGTCAGAATATCATGTATGCTGATCTCGCCTTGCTTGCACTCATGCACACATAGAGTATGATGGTGTCATATGCCCCCTTCCACAAAGGACCAGACCCTCACCCTCCTTCACCGGTTTCTTTCCTTATGGATTTGCAGTGCCTGGTACATCATCTGCAGCTCTGTTGTACTGTGCAGATGGAGTGGGGAGAGTTCACCCTGTGTGAAACCTAAATTCTCTGTGGCAGTAAGAGCAAACCACCTTTTTCACTCCAAAGATTTAAGCCATGACACATTCACACTTTCTTGTGTATGAACAGAACACCTGCTTCATGAAGCTTTCTTACTGCAGAGCTTTGAGGGACTAAAGGCACATCATATATTAAATGTTGATTTCTTGCAGTTTCCTTTGGATATTTTTGAATGTTCATGACCTTTCTCTGCTTCAATCAGTAGTGCTTGATTTGCACAGTAGCATAGAAAGAGTTGTCCAGCACAGAGCCCTTAACAGAATCATGATATCATAAAATGGCTTGGGTTTGAAGGAACCTTTAAGACTCATCTGGTTCCAAACCCACTTTCATGGGAAGGGACACCTTCCACTAGATCAGATTGCTCAAAGCCCCATCTAACCTGGCCTTAAACGCTTTCGGGGATGGGGCATCCACAGCTTCTCTGGGCAACATGTTCCAGTGCCTCATGGCCCTCAGAGTAAAGAATTTCTTCCTAATGTCTAATCTAGACCCACCCTCCTTCAGTGTAAACCCATTCTCTATCACAACGTGCCCTCATAAAAAGCCCATCTCCAACTTTCTTGGAGTCCAGCTCAGAAGCTTGTAAAAGCAGCAAGGGTCCTTCAGATGCTTCCTGTTACCTCTGTAAACATTTGCATGATGGCTCTGAGCATTCATTTGTAGATGTGTTTACCGAAATGCTTAGATTTCACTTGAGCTTCACTGGTGGTTTCTTTGACTTTGCTTGTGTGATATTTGTGCAAATGTGTTGGTGTGATGGTTTACCGTGAACAATTAAGAGTCTTGTATTAGCAGTGTGACTCAATGGGCAAGTACTTTCACTGCTTTTTGAACTTTGACCCTTACTTACAGATATCTCCATATTTAAGCCATGGAATAGAGGCCAAAAATTTCAGCTGGTGTGAGCAATACAACCTCAGTGCCATCAATGGTATATTGTGAACAAGGCATTGGCTTTTCACGAAACACTCATCAAACTCTCACGAACAGTGGACGGATTTGTTTCAGAAAGTTCTCAGGCAATAGTGAGAATGACCTGAGTATTGTTTGTAGTTAGGAGGAGCTTGATCAGTGTGGCCTCTTGTTGTCTGAGTTTTATCACTGATCAAATGGTGGTGATAAGATTGGGCAATTTGTAATTACAGCATATTCAGATGTGTGGATATTTCCCGGGGGAATATTCTCCTGCATCCATGTTTGTCAGGGATATGCAGACAGTTTGTCTGAAGTCAGAGGAAGAAGCTTTTCAATAACTTACATTAGTATATGTACTCTGTTATGTCATTTAGTAGAGGAGAGGAAAGGAAAGGTCTGAAATTAATCCATGCTTCCAAAGAGACAAATCTGTTTCAACCTGAGCACCCCTTTCCTGTTAGCTGAAAATTTCCTTCTTCCTTGCTAGCTGCTTAACAGATTTTCCTCTGTGGTCTTCTTCTGCCCCTGGGCACTGGAGGATTGGATCTGCTAGTGATAGGACAGAGACAGGGCATGTCAACTCTCTCTATGGCATCACATTCTCTTGTACAGTTGCTTGGTATGTACAAGCACACAATCAGTACAGAAGTAACTTCTGGGCTTGTGAATTCTATTTAACAAATACCAGTGATGGCAGACACCTAAAATACAGTTCTTTCTGTGGCATGTTAACGTCTCTAGACTTTGGTCCCCTCCTGCTGGCCACAGAATTGGGTTTGGGTGTTGGGAAGCATTCACAGGTGAGTAGGGGTGTCCCATTTGGCATCATGCTTATGATGAGGGTACTGGACTCAAGGTACCTGCTTGGCTCCTTCTGTCATGTGATGACCTTCAAATACACATAGGCATAGAGAGGCTGTAAGAGTATGGGCTTTCTGCTGGTATTGGTTCTTGCATTCTCTTCTGCAGAAAATATTTCCTGAATAGCGACCTCAGTCTGAACACTGCTTTCACTTCATATTGTGTTCTAATAATATCACACAAGAGATATGAAATGGCTTTGATCATAGGGAGTAAATGCCACCAAATATTCTTCTTCCTGCAGCCTTTTCCTTGCTACATTAAAAATTCATGATGTAGTAGCAGCTTCTTCTTTTCAGGACTTAGCTACATCAGCAGATGGTGAGAGTGGGCAGGAATACCAGGGCATGTAGATGAACAGAAGAGGGGTGTCCTGAACGAGATGGGTGCAGGAGAAATTTGCACTTAATTTGCTTATGCTTGGTCTGTCTGAAGCCGACCAGATTCACTGTTCCCCACTTTGATGAGCAATGAGCTTACTGGAAAATTGTTGTAATTCAGTTAAATTGGCGTGAATCTGAAAGTGTGCCTTAATTTCCATGTTTGCTTTGTTCTTTGTGTTGCACTCATCCTCCAGACAAGAGGAGTTTATAGGGAATGACAGTGAGAGGCAGACTTCAAGAGGTGAAACTGTAGCCCCAGAGAAATAGGTGGCAAAGCTCTGCTTGCTTATACCAGGATCAGGATTCATCCAAGGGGCCACTACTTGCCAAGGTTGCCTTTGACATCTCAGACACTGATAGACAACTTGAGTGGGAAAATTCTTTGAGCTTTAGGCTCCTTTTTCCTCAGATCCTCATCACATCAGTAGGTAGCTCCTTGCATTTGGCAGCAGGGTTTTATCCCAAGCCTGTAAAAAGCTTTCCTGCTAGCTCCTTCATGTTATACCAACTGAAAAGTAGCTCTGGTAAAATATTTTTGCTATTCTTTCTCATAACTGTATGTGAAAGGGGTTGCTAACCAAAAGCTCAGAAGCAGATGCTTGAGTTACTTGGAACCCTCCATTTCACAAATTCAGGCCTCCCCTGGATTCCCAGTTTTGTCTGGCAAACACAGGATGATTCTCTGCAAACAGAAAGAACAGGGTAAAAAAGTGTAATGGGCAATGACTTTGGCTAAAAAGTAATCAGATATTCCCAGAGGACACTTGAAGTAGCCTCACGTACAAGTGCGATAGGTGTGGTATATGGAGTTCATCTTCCAGTCCATTCCTCTATCAGAGGGCAAGTAATGAAGCATGTAAGTGCCCTATTCAGAGCACCATCTCTTCATCAAAGGTATTCTTTGGTCTTTTTTTTTTTTGTTACCCTGCTCTCATCTGATCCAACTTTAGTGATGTTTTTCACATCACTTGCCTTTGTTCAGCCAGCTGCTATAATGTTCTGACCAACCTGCTCTTTGTCCTTCCCTGATCTCTGCCTGCTGTAAGAAGCTAGCAGGCTCATTACATTATACCAGAGTGTTGTATGAATTAAGAAGGTAATAAAGTGTCACTGAAGGCCAGGACTATGCACAACCCCCTCCAGGGGTTCACAGGAAGCAATGCTTCTGTTTCTGTTTAGGTTGTGGGTTCTTTGTTTCATAAAGCCCTGCCAGCTTCTGGATCTAACAGGTTGCTGGAGCTGAGTAAATCGTCAGTGGAGGGCAGGGGGATTCATTTGCTGACACTTCAGGGCCTGAGCCAGGTCATGTTCCCACACAGACTTTATGCCCCTCCAGGAGAACACCTGACTATTCTCACTCTTGCCTTGAAGGTTTTTATAAATAGCTTACTCCAGACCTCCGCTTTAAGAAGCTGTTTCAGGATGTGTGCATCCCTTATCCAGCTCAACCTTATCAGCATCTTAAGCAGTCATTCAGGATAGCATTTCTGTTCCTTGAAAGGTATTGCATTTTCTGATAGGTATTGTTTCATCTGAGAAATTTGCAAGTTTGTCCACATCTGGGTTTTGTTGGTTGGTTGGTTGTTTTTTTTTTTTGTTGTTGTTTTGTTTTTGTTTTTTTTTTTTACTTATCCAAGCTAATTTAAACATATGTTGGGATGAAATGGAATCAGGGTGGTTCTTATGGGAGAAATATCTCTTTATTCAAATTTCATATACGGCAAAATGAATTGTGAAGCAAAGAACCCCATTAACAGCATGTGCTGGGTGCCTCAGCCTGTGGGAGGGTCTGAGCACGTGGGAGGGTTGGGGGTCACACCTTTTATGGGTTTTGACATTTGCATGAACAACCCCCTCTTGGAAACCAACCCTTCCCAGGTCGGGCTTCACTCCCTTTCTTTAAAAGGTAAAAATTCATGGATAATTGGATTTTTATCAGCTGCTGCAGGCCCAGGAAGACCTCTCCTGTTTGGGGAGTCTGCCCTTTCTTGGAGGCAAGCCCCTTCCTGAGTCCGCCACACACCTCCTCTGCAAAGGAGGAGATGTGGGTGCTTAAACTTCTTTGGTTTCTTTTAGGTGGGAAAAACTGTGACAGCTTTGCTGGAACCTCCTTTCTCTAAAAGGAAAGGGTGTGAATGCCCAACCCCATTGTCTGCCTTAGGCAGGAAAGGCAGTTTCTGCCTTGTTCAAATTTACTGACTGTTTAAAGTTTTAAACAACTGTGAATCCCTATCCCAGCCACTGAGGTCCCTTGGCAGTGGATCCAGACGGGACCTTCTGCCCTGTATGCTTTCCATCTCTCCTGTTTTATAACCCCATAAGCTCCCCACATGCAAAATGACCCCTTGGTAGCCTACACACAAAATAGCCTGCAGGCGACACGACACAACTGGTTCCCAAGTGTCTTGTCTGTCCATCTTTCACCTGCTTGTAATAAAACCACAAATTCCTCACACTGAGGTGAGGTGCTGCAAGAGTGAAGCCCACAGGCCATAAAACTGCATGGCTGCTGCAGCTGAGCATAGAACTGGAGATTCCTTGGTCCTGTCTGACATAACCAGCTGCTGGAATTACCTCCAGGAAAATGCTTCCTCTCCCTGAGAAGCCACCTTATTCCTGCGCCACTCAGTGGGCAGGTTCTCTACTGTTCCCCTCAATTTCACAGAATCACAGTTGAAAGGGACCCACAGGGAGTCCAACTCTTAGTCCTGCATAAGACTATCCTGGAGAGTTACACCATGTGCCTGAGAGTATTCTCCAAACCATTCTTGAACTCTGGCAGGCTTGGTGCTGTGACCACTTCTCTGGAGAGCCTGTTCAGTGCCCAACCACACTCTGGGTGAAGAACCTTTTTCTAATATCTAACCTAAAACTTCCCTGACACAACTTCAGGCCATTCCCCCAGGTTCTTTCACTGGTCACCACAGAGAGGAGATCAGTTCCTGCCTCTCCTCTTCCCCTCACAAGGAAGTGGTCATTTCCGTGAGGTCTCCTCCAAACTGAAGAGACCAAGTGCCCTCAGCTGCTCCTAATACAACTTCTCCTCAAGGCCCCTCACCATCTTCATTGCCCTCCTTTGGACACCCTCAGAGCTTAATATCTTTCCTATATTGCAGTACCCAAAACTGCACACAGTATTCCAGGTGAGGCCGCCCCAGTGCAGAGCAGAGTGGGACAATCCCCTCCCTTGCCCAGCTGGCAATGCTTTTCCTGATGCCCCCGAGGAGAGGGTTGGCCCTCCTGGCTGTCTGGGCACTGCTGACTCATGTTCAACTTGCCATCAACCAGGACCCTGAGGTCCCTTTCTGTGCATTTCAGCATCTCATTTCCCAGCCTGTGCATACATCCAGAGTTACTGCATAATTTCTACTTCCCTGCCTAGAGTTAGACCTAAAATGCCTACCCCTGGCCCTATGTCTTTGCTAACTGGCTCATCCCCAGGACAGTGATATTAATCTTGCATCTGCCAGCTCTGTTACAGGCTGCTGATAACACCCTATTTCCCTCTCTGACACCAGGTGTTGGGCATTTGTGGCAAAGTATTGGACTAGGAACAGAAGTCGTATAAAGTAAGATTCAAACAGGTACAACATAATATATCAAGGAGATGGTATTTAACAACAGGCAACTATTTAGGTAGACAAAAGCATAATCCAATTCAGTGTCTGGATGATAAAAAAAGTAACATTTGTGCTTAAAACAACATGAAAAGTTCCTAACCTGGCGTGGTAATTAGTCATTGAACCCAAGAAGAGGATGAGTTTCTGTGGCTTGAGGCAAGCAGCTGGACAAGATGATCTGAGAAGCCCCTTCTAGCTTTAAAATGTATGAATATGACAGGGCCTGACAGAAATGAGGCATGGGAGCAATCTAGGAAAGGAAGAAAAACTGAAAATATCAGGGTGAGGAGTTTGGAGGAGAGTAGTATTATGGGAATGATGAGAAGAAAAGCTGAAACATTAAAAAGTATAGCTGAAAGACTAGGCAGGCACTAACTCCAAATGCTGATGCAGAGACATCCCTGACCTGTAGCCTGTAAGACTGGTATTAATTGAGCCTCTGTCTGTGAGACTGTTCTCCTGGCTTTTCATCTTGAAGGTCTAGATGTGTTAAAGTGTTTTCCTCATTTTCAGACCTGAACACAGTGAAATGATTGGAAGTGTTTTCAGAAGCTTGATTTCAGGCAGGTCATAGTTTCAAAGGAACCTTTCTCCAAATTTCTGCTTACAAATTTTTCTCCCTGTTTGTTGCACGTGTGGCTTTCTGACAGTTCCTGGTCTCCTGATAGCATCACAAATCTTGAGAATCTTTCTTGTCTCACCGAAGGCCTCAGTTTAAGTTTCATAAAAGCTATGTTAGAGCTGCTGTAATGGACAAGAAAATGTACTGCACAACAGCCTGCTCGCTCTCTGTTCTTTACAATAAAATTAATCCCCTGGTAATGATGGATGTGTAGCATGTATCATTTCAGCAAGACTTTGGAGCTCTCTTCAGAATCATTGCTGTCAGAATGATTATTCTCATCCATTAGCACTGTGATGAGAATGCCATGCCAGAGCAGGTCATCGAATATGCATCAAGGCTCAGTAGAATGGATCTGACCACCTCTTAGTTGTATAGAATTCCTGTCTGCAGAGATATACTTCCCTTGCAACTGCCAGGCAGTTGTTTTCGGGCCTGTAAAAGAGTATGTTAGAAATAGGTCACGCCTGGCATGTTCTGTAGATTATGTCTTGCAGGCACTTTCTCTATAGCAGTGTCAGATCGTGTCAGATCACCAGGCAGTCTTCAGTGCTTCACTCTTTGTATGCTATTGGAAGCTTATGTTATGATCTCTGCTATGTAGCTGGAAACTTTGACACACCCTGAGAGACAGAGCAATTTTATATGGTTAAATTAGGCATCTGCTCTGATGTGTCCTCAAGAGAAGATTACTTCTCTGAGGACAGAGAAGTCTAGGGAGATTAACTTTTTGTGCCTCTGTGAATGATTCATTAAGTGACTTACCCAAATTCATTAAGGAAATTGGGACTGTGTATCTCCTAAGTCCAGCTAGAACTTCCCAAGGACTGGGTCATCTCTCTGCTTCTCTGTTGGGAGGGACCACTAACCACTGTAGTCTCCTTCTGTGAAGTCAATCCTAATTACTTGTGCTGAGAGTAGTAAATATGCACCAGCACTGAGGAAAGTTTTGGAGGGTAGTTTGGAGGGATGATTTTTGGACCTAAGAAGGCAGTAGCTCTATCTGCTTATGGGAAGTAAATTATTTAAAGACTTCTAGGATTGAACTCTGGCTCCACTTGACTCAAGTGTTATGTGGCATTGATGAAGTAACAGTTCATTCCAAAATACAAAAAGAAAAGATATCTTGAAGCTGTCTTCAGTGGGAAGTATTAACTACTTGTCTAGATTTGCATGCCTAGCTCCTATAGCCACATTTAGAAAACACAGGTTGACATACCACTTTGTTTCCATGAGAAATGTCAGAACTGGGATCAGCTATTTCCCTGCTTCTGAAGCCTCGAGCCAGCCTTTCTTGTGAGGACAGGTCATACAGTTTCCCACTGGGACGTCTGACAGGGCTGGGAGATAGCAGGCAACTTGGCTCCCTGCAACACAGCAGCAGTGGCTGAGCAGCATGGCTTCCCATGGTTTGGAAGTGATTTGGCACCCTCAGTCAAACAGCAGCTGCAGAGTCCAGTCCTGAGGTGTTAGTAAGGAAGTTGCAAATGATCACCATTGATCTTTCAGAAAAAAGGCAGTGTGACACCCTTGATACTACAGATGATTTTTATTCTTGTTTTATTTATATAAGGCTGGAAGGGCAACCAAAAAAAAAAAAGTGTCCTCTGTCTTATCCCTCTCAAGAAGGAAGGACCCTGTTACAAATGACTCTGTAGTTCTGTAAGTACTTGCTGTGTTAACAACCAGTAATTAAGGCCACAAACCAACTCCAGTGCTAATTCTTTAATCCTGCTTCATCATGCTGATGAAAAAAAAAACCAAAACCAACACACAACATCTTTAGGCTATATTTTCCTCCTGTCCAGCCTTCAGATTTAGTCTTTAAATAAAGGTGAAACTTTCTAAAAAGTCAGAGCACAAAATCTTTTTATCCTGTCCAACAAGTTTTTCTCTTTCAAGGGTGAGAACATAGTTTTCTACCCACGCAGCACAGAAGATGATGAACTTCACAACTCATTTAGCTGGTGGAAATCATCATAGCTCTTCTGACAGTGGTGGTGATATGTCAGCCTACAGCAATTGAGAACCTGGCCTTTGACCTCTAAATTGTCCACACCAAGGAGATCAATTGTGGAACTAGATCGATTGCATAGTAACAAGGTTAGAAATTGGTGAAAATCAGCTATTGTTCTTGTACATCAGGAAGTTCTGTTACAGCTCAGTGACCACACTTAGAAAGAGGTGTTGTGCATCCACATTATCATCTATGGTTATGGCCTACCTGAGTGCTCTCAGTGCAGTAAATCCTTCTACCTAATGAAGTCCTTACTTCAGTGGAAACTTGTTGCATTACATGTCTGCATGTGAGTCCTGGCCCTAAGTTGTCTCCGATTTTTACCATCAAAAGCCAGTTTAATTTATACACTTGTAAAATATTCATAAACATAGTATCTGTCCTAAAGCACTTTAAGAAATGGTTACTTCTAGTATTAAAGCCCTGTTACATGTGTATTTTTATCAAACTGCAGTATCTTTTCCTCAGGGATATAAAATAGTGGCAATGATGTTCTAGTCAGCACAGGATCATATTTGGTAGATGGCATCCTGTCCTTAGCGGGTTTCCTTCTCAGTTGTGTCATGAAAATTGTTTCTCTGCTGTTTCCAGCAGACTCTAACATGGCACATTTGGAGGCCACTTTATCAAACAGGTGTAACTGAAGGAACCGACAGAGTATGGGGCATGGGAACTCTAAGAATCTGAGGAGAAGGACATTTACCATTGAAAGCCCACCTCCTCCTCAATTTACCTCTAGAGGCATCTGCTGTATTCAAATGATTTTAATGCCCTCTTCTAGCCCTGCCCTTTCTCATTTCCTCCTACTATTGTGGCTCTCTGTATCTCAGGAACTAAAGGAAAGTGGAATGTAGCTGCTTAATTGCAGGGGGGATTCCACACTTGCACATCAGGGTAGAAATGTGTGCAAGTAGGAGTTGCAAGTACAGGGATGAAGAGAGGAAAGAGAGATCACCACTGTCCTACCATGGTCTCCTAATCTTCTTCGCCATTTGGTGAAACCTTTTTGGCTCTTTTTCATTCTTCTCCATAACTCCTCTGCCAATGCGACAAAATTGCATTTTCTTTTCATGGCTGAGAAGGTTTGAACAGGCATTGCTGCAGAGTACAGCAGTGTATCTTGACTAAACATGTTATAGCTCACAAAACATCATATGTTTTTGCTCATTGTTGCAGCTACCCTGGATAAAGTCCCTAGATGCTCAGACTCTGCTGGCAGAACCCTTATGCAGTCCCTTAAAACAATTGCATCAGTCATAATAGGGTCTGGAGAACAGTGTGACCAGTTTTCTTTTTTGTATTTTTAAGAATGCCTTTCCCCCTATTCCAGCAATATTTGGAATCAACTTGTCAGTTTTGGTGTGGCTGGTAGTGCTTGAAAGTCAAGTGAGAACAGTTGCTGTTTTGTGGCTGTTTGTGGTGTGAGCTCATGAGCCTCGTTTTAGCTCCTAGAGGGCAGCCATCCACATCATACAGATGGTTGTTGCACTTGGCATTGAGTGAAGTTTCCATGGATTGCTCTTTGCATTTAGACACCTCAAGTGCAAAGAAAAATCCCATTGCTATTCGTGGACGGAGTCCATGCTTTTAGTATCTCTTGGCTCTCCATGAAAAACAGATGGCACTTCAGGCTTTCACAATGTCTGTCCCTGAGTATCTGTAAAACTGAGCTTGCACACAGGTAGGCAGAGGTGACCTGAGTACTAGTCCCAGAGGATCTCAGCACTGGCTATCTTCATGAAGTCTGTCTATTCAGGGCCAGCATGGATGGTCTCTGCTTCAGTCAGCTTAGGTATCCAGACTGATGTCTTCAGCATGTTTCCCTCATGGGGAAAGTAAGGCTAGCCAGCCTACATCAGTTCATGCTGCTGTTTTCTTTCCAGCTGGTATGCAGAACAATCCTGCACAAGGTGCTGTGTTTCCAGAGACACCTTCCTGAACCTGTCATGCAAGCATTTCCATCATGTGCCGTACAGGCTGTGTTCATCAAAGTGTGTTGCTTAGGCCCTCTTCCTTTTGAACAGCGTGTAAGCGTTTTGCATTGGAGAAGGGTGATGTGGTACCTGCAGGGCTGAGCTCTTGTTTCTCCATCCATTTCTGAACTGCACAGTGACAGAATTTGGTCAGCTAGGCTAATCCAGCATTTACCAGGAGTATTGATAAATGGTACTAAAAAGTGGCAGTAGGGATTTGTGGTGTCTGTGCTCTCTTTACCTGAATTTTTCCTCAAGTTTTCAGAAGGTAGGAAAGTTAGAAAGCAGACCTGTAGTGTCATTATCTGCTTCCAGCAGGGGGAGTCGGGTCCAGAGAGTTATTTCTTCTGGGAACACGTACAAAAATAGCATTATTTATTTTACTCATGAGGCACTCTCCTAGGATTTGTGTGATTCCTGTTTGTTTGGCCTTTTACACCTAGCCACCTCTTCCTTTTGTTTCTGTACACTTCTAAAAGCAAATAAAACCTATCAGCTTTAGGTTTGGGGATTTTTTTATTTTTCTCAAGGTTTACGAGACCCTCGGGGAATTTCTTCTTCATCACTCTATTATGATTATTGTTATTATTAAATAGTTATGCTACAGTGGTTCTAATGAGGATTGTACAAATGTGTAAGATGAAGACATTGTCTGTACTGCCATATCAGCAGAGAGGGGCCTCTGAGTCTGCTGTGATGCACCCCTTTTTGTAGGGACACATGACCACATGCAGTCCCATTGCAAATCAGGATATTACTGGAGTCTGGGGACAGGATTCCTCCCTTCTCCCTCCCTGAAACCCCCTCGGTCGCTCTCTGTATAAAACATATTGGTGCCACTTTCTATGAACTATATTTAACTAAGCATTAAATTTAGATTTAACTGGATAGTTATTGCCTCCTAAGTAAATACTCTGAGATAAGGAAATATTTAGTGAGCTCTGGCAGTTGGGTGGCAGATGCTTCTTGCATTGCATAATAGTTAATCTTCAACAAATATGTTTTCCTTACTCCACTGGCATTTAATTAACATACAATAGCTCTTATTAAATGTAGTTGAAACATATGTGGGAGACCCTTGTAAAAAGGACCCATGCAACACCAACTTGCAAGAGAGGTGCATTTCTTTCATTGGTATCCTCATATGAGTCCAAGTCTTTTAGCTGTAGTCAAATTCTTCACAGGAATTCAGAGGTTTCCTATTGATGATGCCCATCCTCTGGCATGGCAGCAGCCTGATGGCATCTCTGTCCTTGCCCTGTCCACCACCCTAGAGTGGTGGTTTCTAGTTAGAAATTAGGTGTCAGCAGCATGGTCTGCTTTGGAGCAATTTCCTTGTCAGGTGGCATCTCTCTCTGCAGTAGTTTGGGAATATCCCAATACCACTCTAGCCCCTCATTCTTCTCCCCTGCTGGTGCCATCCGCACCAAGTCTCCTGCAGAGGAAATGTCTGACGTGCTGCACTTTTTGGCTTGAATACAAAGCAGTCATCTCTTTTTGCCGCTGCATGCATGGCACTCGAGCAGCAGTGTCATGACCTTAGTCCTTAATTTGTGGGCCATTAACACTTGCAGGGATTGTTTAAGTACTTAGAGACAGAGTGGCTTTTCCATACCAAGGCTGAAGGGGCCAGTTTCTGGGGGTTCAGAAAGCAACTGGACACATTCTTGGAAAAAGAAAATCATTCAAGTATCATAAACTACAAAGACAGTGCCACTGGCTAGGGATATGCCTTAACCACAAATCACTGGAAATAGTGAAGTGCCCTGGAGCAGTACCACTGCAGGCTTGCCTTGTGCTTGTGTGGTTCCCTAGGCACTGGCTTTAGGCTGTGCTTGGAGACAAGATTAAGGGTTAGGAGGACTTTTGATCTGATCCCACGTGGCCATTTATATCACACAATGACATTCCCTATGTGTCTTCAGTTTGGGTCCACTCTATCCCACAAGGCTCCAGGGGCGGAGGTGAAGCCGGCAGAGTCCAAGCGCTTTTTCCCCTGCTGCTCACACACGTAGCAGCGCTGCGATCCCTTAGGACAGCAATATTTCAGCCGAGCCCCCGTGACTTTTCCTGCACCTGCTTCTCTGGACCCCTCTCAAGCCACGCCTTCCGTCTTAGCTTCCCCGTCCCAGCCCCGTCGTGCTTTGGCCGCAGAAGGGTTACACTAGCGAAGCATCCCTAGGAGCAGTTCTCATCCCTCCCGCAGGCAGCGGTCGGGCTGGGGGAATGGCAGGCAGGCAGCAGCAGTAAAACACACGGCTTATTCCTCTCCATTAATTTAATCTCCCTTGCCTTTGCGGCGGCGGTATGTGGGCTGCGGGAGCGCTCCCGGGTGGGCAGCGCTGCCGCCGGCGGGCGCGGGGCTCAGCTGCGGGCGCCGGCAGCCGGGAGGACAGGCCGAGCATTCACACCGCGGGCAGCTCAATGCCGGCATTGTCTCCGGTCCGTCCCTCCGAGGCTGGGAAAGGAGGTGGGGGGGGCGGGAAAGGCTCAGCGGAGAGAGGTGGGAGGAAGGGATGTACAACTGTTTATCTGGCGAGAGGAAAGTCTGAGGGGGGAAGAAGCAAGGTTTGAGGCTGCAGAGGCAGTTGCCAAGGATGCTGCTCTGTAAATCAGCAAACGTGTGGCTTCAGGCCGTTAAGCCAAGTTGTTTACACTTTTGGCCACGGATCCGCTTTCCTCACTATTTTATCTTGAGAATATTGGCCGTACCTTCCTTCATTCTCTCTGCCCTGCTTCCCGTGCCTCCCTCCCGCCCAGCATCTCCTGGCTGCTCCTGCCTTCTCTCTTCTTCCCGCTCTGCCTCAGCTTCTAGTTCCCCGCTCGCGCTCCCCTTCCCCTCCTTTCTCCAGCCCTCCCCTCTTCGTCTCCCATCCCCTTCCCTCTCTGCCTCTCCCTCCTCCCCTTTCCCGCCCNGCTCCGCCTGGGAAAGTGGGTTAGGAGGGAGAGCGGGGCTAGAGGCTGCACAGCCACAGGACCATCCCCTCCCGCAGCCACAGGATTCCTCTTGTTCCTNGGGAAAGGAGGTGGGGGGGGCGGGAAAGGCTCAGCGGAGAGAGGTGGGAGGAAGGGATGTACAACTGTTTATCTGGCGAGAGGAAAGTCTGAGGGGGGAAGAAGCAAGGTTTGAGGCTGCAGAGGCAGTTGCCAAGGATGCTGCTCTGTAAATCAGCAAACGTGTGGCTTCAGGCCGTTAAGCCAAGTTGTTTACACTTTTGGCCACGGATCCGCTTTCCTCACTATTTTATCTTGAGAATATTGGCCGTACCTTCCTTCATTCTCTCTGCCCTGCTTCCCGTGCCTCCCTCCCGCCCAGCATCTCCTGGCTGCTCCTGCCTTCTCTCTTCTTCCCGCTCTGCCTCAGCTTCTAGTTCCCCGCTCGCGCTCCCCTTCCCCTCCTTTCTCCAGCCCTCCCCTCTTCGTCTCCCATCCCCTTCCCTCTCTGCCTCTCCCTCCTCCCCTTTCCAGCCCCCTCTCCGTCGTGGCTTCCCCCCTTTGCCCTCCAGCCCTCATCCCTTCACAAGTCCCCTCTCCCTGCTGCAGAGCCCCGCTCCCCTCCCCTTCCCAGCTGCGGTCCGGCTGCCGCGTCTCTGTTCCACACGTGCCCCCGTGGGGGCCTCTAGGCGGGCTGCGCCCACGGGAGAGGGATGGGGAGCGTGGCTGGCGGCTCCCTCCGCGCCCACCGCCGCCGCTGTGGTGCCGAGATGCCGTCTCACGAGTGAGGCTCCCTCCTCCCTCTCTCTCTCCTCCTCCTCCTCCCTCCCTCGCTCCGCCTGGGAAAGTGGGTTAGGAGGGAGAGCGGGGCTAGAGGCTGCACAGCCACAGGACCATCCCCTCCCGCAGCCACAGGATTCCTCTTGTTCCT